>JASVEL010011507.1:7500-12500 GCA_032618575.1 Nicotiana noctiflora | reverse complement strand
TTCTCTGGACAAGACATGTCTACTCCTGAAACTTTGGCTTTTTGTTTAAGCATATATAAGGAGGGAAGAGGTGTTGAAAGGCACTTTTGAAGCCTTAAAGCACATGCCCCTATTATGTCTTTGATTTTGGACATGTGTGCTATTAAATACACACTATATTTATATATTATAATCAAAGACTTGGACTTGGACTTGGGGCTTGGGTGCGGGTCAGGTCAGAGTGCATGGCGGTGCATGGCCATGGCACGAGTCAGGACGTGGCAGGCCATGGCAGTGCATGGCCATGGCACGGGTTCGGATGTGGCAGTGCATGGTTGGCCACGACCATGGCACGGGTCAGGTCGTGGCAGGCCATGGCAGTGCATGGCCATGGCACGAGTGGACGTGGCAGGCCATGGCAGTGCATGGCCATGGCACGGGACAGGCTTTTAGCAACGGAACGGCAATGCGTGACCATCACACGGGTCAGGACGTGGCAGGACGTGGCAGGCTTTTAGCAACGGAACGGCAATGCATGGCCATCACACGGGTCAGGACGTTGCAGGACGTGGCAGGCCTTAGCCATGGCACTGGTCAGGACGTGGCAGGCCGTGATAGGCCATGACGGTGCATGGCCATGGCACGGGTCTGAACGTGGGAGGCCATGGCCATGGCACGAGTCAGGACGTGGCAGGCCATGGCAGTGCATGGCGGTGCATGGCCATGGCACGGGTCAAGCCAGTGCAGGCCATGGCCATGGCACAGGTCAGGACGTGTCTCCGCGCCGCTCGATGTCTAGTGCTAGCGGGGCAGGCTTTTAGCAACGGAAAATGCAGGCCATGGCACGGGGCAGGCTTTTAGCAACGGAACGGCAATGCATGGCCATCGCACGGGTCAGGACGTGGCAGGCCTTGGCCATGGCACTGGTCAGGCCATGGCAGTGCAGGACGTGGCAGGCCGTGATAGGCCATGACAGTGCATGGCCATGGCACGGGTTAGAACGTGGGAGGCCATGGCCATGGCACGAGTCAGGACGTGGCAGGCCATGGCAGTGTATGGCGGTTTTGGGCACGGGCCATGGCACGGGTCAGGACGTGGCAGGCCATGGCCACGGCACGGGTCGGGACGTGTCTCCACGCCGCTCAATGTTTAGTGCTAGCCAAATGCTTAGCAACATGTCAAGCGCAATGATGGTAGTGGTCGTTGGTGGCGGTGATGGAAAGTTGCGGTGGTTTGCGGTAGCGACCGGCGACGGTTGGTGGACGCTTGGTGGTTGGCGCCGGCGGTTTTAAGTCGGAATCACTTATAGCGGTTGCGACAATGGAATTTACTCATGATTAATGGTGGTTGGTCATCCATATGGTTTTACAAAAATATTATGTATTTTACCTATTTTTTATCTATTTTTTATTGCTTTTTTGTAATTTTAAATAGTTGTTATGTTACTTTTATATAAAAATAATTACTCTTTTATGTGTAATATTATATTACTAGATGTATTGGAAATTTTTTCCATTATTTTCCCTATTTTTATAATAATTTTCCTATTTTTTACTATTTTTCCATGTATTTTTCGTTTTATAACAAAAATAAAAATAAAAAAATATTTTTTTTTGTAAAAAATATCATTTACAATGTTTAAAAGTCATTTGTGAATATATTAGCTAAGTTGTACCTTGGTTTGTGTTATTTGGTGTTGTACAACTCCATTATGATTCTCTGGACAAAACATGTCTACTCCTGAAACTTGGGTTTTTTTTTTTAAGTATATATAAGGGGGGTAGAGGTGTTGAAAGGCACCTCAAGGTGCCGGCTGCCAGGCAGTGCGGGCACGCATGTGGGACGCTGGAATGGGGCGTGGGCATAGGGGGCATGCATGGCTTGGCCGTGCAACGTCCCCGAAGTTCACAATCCACGCCGGCAAGTACTCGTGCGGGCTCGTAGCATGCCTGGGAGTCGCACCGCTTGCGGCAAACATTGACCTTTAGCAACAAAAGGTGGAGCATCATGCAAGTAGCACCTCAAGGTGCCGTGCGCATGGGGCAAAGCTTAGTAAGTGCCGGTTGCCAATGGATGTTGCGGGCAAAATCGGGAGGCGACAACGCTCGTGGCGGCAAATGGCTTTCGGCAATGAAACGGCAAAGCAACGTGCGAGTAGCACCGCAAGGGGCGAAGTGCACGGGGCGAAGCTTATTAAGTTGCCGATTGCCATCGGTTGGTTGCGGGTTGTGTGGCATTACATCACTCATGGCGGTTGATGGCCTTTAGCAATGGAACGGCAAAGCAACATGCTAGTAGCACCGCAAGGGGCGAAGTGTATGGGGCGAAGCTTACTAAGTTGCCGATTGCCATCGGTTGTTGTGGGTTATGTATGTAAGTCCACCCCCGCCCGTGGCGGCAAATGGCTTTCGGCAATGAAACGGCAAAGCAACGTGCGAGTAGCACCGCAAGGGGCGAAGTGCACGGTGCGAAGCTTATTAAGTTGCCGATTGCCATCTGTTGTTGCGGGTTGTGTGGCATTACATCACTCATGGCGGTTGATGGCCTTTAGCAATGGAACGGCAAAGCAACATGCTAGTAGCACCGCAAGGGGCAAAGTGTATGTGGCGAAGCTTACTAAGTTGCCGATTGCCATCGGTTGTTGTGGGTTATGTATGTAAGTCCACCCCCGCCCGTGACGGCTGATGGCTTTTAGCAATGGAACGGCAAAGCATCGTGCAAGTAGCACCGAAAGGGGCGAAGTGCATGGGGCGAAGCTTAGTAAGTTGCCGATTGCCATCGGTTGTTGCGGGCGGAACAACCGATGGAGACATCGCTAGTAACGGCTTATGGCTTTTAGCAATGGAACGACAAAGCATCGTGCAAGTAGCACCGAAAGGGGCGATGTGCATGGGGTGAAGCTTACTATTATTATAATAATTTTCCTATTTTTTACTATTTTTCCATGTATTTTTCGTTTTTTAATAAAAATAAAAATAAAAAAATATTTTTTTGTAAAAAATATCATTTACAATGTTTAAAAGTCATTTGTGAATATATTAGCTAAGTTGTACCTTGGTTTGTGCTATTTGGTGTTGTACAATTCCATTATGATTCTCTGGACAAAACATGTCTACTCCTGAAACTTGGGTTTTTTTTTAAGTATATATAAGGGGGGCAGCGGTGTTAAAAGGCACCTCAAGGTGCCGGCTGCCAGGCAGTGCGGGCACGCATGGGCGACTCTGGAATGGGGCGTGGGCATAGGGGGCACGCATGGCTTGGCCGTGCAACGTCCCCGAAGTTCACAATCCACGCCGGCAAGTACTCGTGCGGGCTCGTAGCATGCCTGGGGGTCGCACCGCTTGCGGCAAACATTGACCGTTGGCAACAAAAGGTGGAGCATCATGCAAGTAGCACCTCAAGGTGCCATGCGCATGGGGCAAAGCTTAGTTAGTGCCGATTGCCAGTGGATGTTGCGGGCAAAATCGGGAGGCGACAATGCTCGTGGCGGCAAATGGCTTTCGGCAATTAAACGGCAAAGCAACGTGCGAGTAGCACCGCAAGGGGCGAAGTGCATGGAGCGAAGCTTATAAAGTTGCCGATTGCCATTGGCTGGTTGTGTCTAGTGTGGCATTACATCGTTTATGGCGGTTGATGGCCTTGAGCACTAGAACGGCAAAGCAACATGCTAGTAGCACCGCAAGGGGCAAAGTGTATGGGGCGAAGCTTACTAAGTTGCCGATAGCCATCGGTTGTTGTGGGTTATATATGTAAGTCCACCACCACCCGTGACGGCTGATGGCATTTAGCAATGGAACGGCAAAGCAGCATGCAAGTAGTACCGAAAGGGGCGATGTGCATGGGGTGAAGCTTACTAAGTTGCCGATTGCCATCGGTTGTTGCGGGTTGTGTGGCATTACATCGCTCGTGGCGGTTGATGGCCTTTAGCAATGGAACGGCAAAGCAACATGCTAGTAGCACCGCAAGGGGCGAAGTGTATGTGGCGAAGCTTACTAAGTTGCCGATTGCCATCGGTTGTTGTGGGTTATGTATGTAAGTCCACCCCTGCCCGTAACGGCTGATGGCATTTAGCAATGGAACGGCAAAGCATCATGCAAGTAGCACCGAAAGGGCGATGTGCATGGGGCGAAGCTTACTAAGTTGCCGATTGCCATCGGTTGTTGGGGGCGCAACAACTGATGGAGACATTACTAAGTTGCTGATTGCCATCAGTTGTTACTGGTTGTGTCTAGCATCGCTCGTGGCAGCTAATGGCTTTAGACAATAAACGGCGGAGCGTCGTGCAAGTAGTGTCGCAAGGTGCCGTGCGCATGGGGCAAAGCTCAGTAGTTGTCGATTGCCATCTGTTGTTGCAGGCAACATCGGGAGGCGACAACACTCGTGGCGGCTGATGGCTTTTAGTAATAGAACGGCAAAGCATCGTGCAATTAGCACCGAAAGGTGCCGTGCGCATGGGGCAAAGCTTACAACGTTGCCGATTGCCATCGGTTGTTATGGGTTAGGTCGCCAACCCCCCCTTCCCCCTCCACCGCTCAAGACGGTTGATGGCTTTTAGCAATGGAACGGCAAAGCATTATGCTAGTAGCACCACAAGGGGCGAAGTGCATGGAGCGAAGCTTACTAAGTTGCCGATTGCCATCGGTTGTTGCGGGCGCAACAACCGATCGAGACACCGCTCGTAACGGCTGATGGCTTTTAGCAATGGAACGGCAAAGCATCGTGCAAGTAGCACCGAAAGGGGCGATGTGCATGGGGCGAAGCTTACTAAGTTGCTGATTGCCATCGGTTGTTGCTGGTTGTGTCTAACATCGGGAGGCGACAACGCTCGTGGCGGCTGATGGCTTTTAGCAATGGAACGGCAAAGCAATGTGCTAGTAGCACCGCAAGGGGTGAAGTGCATGTTGCGAAGCTTACTAAGTTGCTGATTGCCATCGGTTGTTGCGGGTTGTGTCTGGAATCACATCACTCATGGCGGCTGATGGCTTTTAGCAATGGAACGGCAAAGCAACATGCTAGTAGCA
>JASVEL010011506.1:0-53195 GCA_032618575.1 Nicotiana noctiflora | reverse complement strand
TCGTGCCGATCTGTAGAGCATTAGGGAACCTATAGAGCTAGGTGACCCTTATATCGTGTTAGATACATAAACTCAGCCGTAGTTATAACTGTATAGCATATCATGAGCCAGTACTAGATGTGTACTTGGAGGTAGACATAGGGTGGAATTCCTTATTCTAGCTGAGTGAGCCTGAGAGGCCAGGTCTATATTGACTGGGATAGGGTCGAGGACCTATTGCGAGGTATTATATATATATATATACCTATATTGGATCGGGCTGCACGCCGCAGCAGTATATATATTGGATCGGACTGCACGCCGCAGTAATATACATGTGGGACGGACTGCACGCCGCAGTATTATTGCGCTTGGGCGGTAGGAGCCCCTTCGGAGTCTGAGTCTGCACATATTCCAGTGAGCGCGGTATTATAATATTATATGTATATATATATAATTTGGATCGGACTGTACGCCGCAGTAATATATGGTGGACCTGGCTGCACGCCACAGTATCATAGTGCTTGGGCCTAAGGAACCCCTCCGAAGTCTGCACACACCCCCAGTGAGCGCCGTCGACGTTAAATAGCCGCACGCGGCAGCGGTATATGTATTGGAGCGGGCTGCACGCCGCAGCATTATACTTATGTATATTCATATATATACTAAAATACCGATATGATATAGACATATGTATATGTCTCCATATATTGAGATAGCTGTATACCGTAGTGGTATGAGTGAGAATGTGGTCAGTGTGGGACCTAGATGGCATAGATGTCGGAACCGGATATTGGGGGTATTCATTATAGTGATGACTTACCTGTGAGGTTACCCTTAGAACTGTATAGTGATAGTACAGGTGTTCTCACTTCCAGTCGTTGTTTATTATTGTTACTCACTGAGTTGAAATATACTCACCCCACTCCCCCGTATTTTTGTGTGTGCAGATATACATGATTAGGAGGGCAGTTGAGCTATCGCAACCGTTTGTGTTATCGCCATTCTATGGAGACTTCGAGGTAGCTGCCGACGTCCGCAGGACCCGATATTCCCTCCTACTGTCTTTGATTATGTATTGTTATTTCTTTCCGCTCTGAGCTTTGGTTGTAAACCTTATTACACTTACGTTCTTTAGAGGCTCATGACTCTTGACCCTTCGGTCTGAGGGAGTTAATATGTTTTGGGACTTGGTTCCCTGTTTGATACATTTATATCACTGTTGCTTATGACTTGATATGCTTAAATGGCCTAAAGAGAGCTTCTAGCCCCGTTATTGTTATTGATTGGTTAGGCTGGCTTAGCAATGTGCTAGGCGCCATCACGACCGGATTTGGGGTCGTGACAAGTTGGTATCAGAGCCTAGGTTTACTAGGCCTCATGAGTCTTGAGCCGGTTAGTAGAGTCTTGTGGATCGGTACGGGGACGCCCGTACTTATCCTCGGGAGGCTGCGAACCTTTAGGAAACACTTCACATTTCTTGGAATTCTTATATCGTGCGTACTTGATTCACCTTGAGATATAATTTTGAAATTCCTTCCATACGTCTGTGTACGCATCGAGCGCTCGGTAATATAATTGACTTATGGCTTGCAATTCCCCGATCGAGGGGCGAGATATAATCTCCATGAATTTATGTTGGGCCAGTTGGGAGGACTCGAGGCCAGATCCTTGTCCATGGCTTGAGCACCAAGGTATTAATTTTGCTAGTCGGTATTATGAAGTTCATACGATCGGTACTGATCCTTATTATGCAAATGGCAGTTTGATAATGGGAGAGCTGTAAGGTATTCGGTTCTTATTGTGATTTGATATGTAGCCCTAGCTATGGGCGTGAGAAATAATTATCATATCTCGTAATTGGAAGGTAAAGTGCACTATGTGTGGTAGTATGAGTTTAGACTCAAGAAAATTGAATTGGTTGTGCTATGAGTATTGCGGTGAGAGGTATTTGACATATGTTATGATTCGAGCAGGTGCAGCGCATGTCCATGTATCAATTTTGATAATATAACTTGTATAGTGTTAAGATTAATATTGTTGATATACATTGCGATGTATTGTTAGAATGGTTTGGTGATTCTCTGGCAGGTGGATAGGCCAAATTACAAAGGAAACTCTGCCAAAATTTTTGGAAAATTTGGGACTAAGAAAGATTTCTCTCACCTAAAGAGAGTGGGCTTATTGGTGGTGGATGTATAAATGCAAAAAAAAAAAAAAAAAAAAAAAAATTGCAGAAGGGTTAAGGTCTCTGATGACTCGAGTCTCCGTCAAGGCTTGTAAATGACTTGAGTAATAATGATATGGGTGGTTAAAAGTACTTTAATGAATGGCTTCGAGCTAAGTTGGGGAGGTTGCTATTGATTAACTGATTGCACTATTGTGTGCTATGTGATTCTGTATTTAAGTATGTTGGGAAGATTCCGACAAGGTTATGGCGCTTCGTAGATGTGAAGAAATACTAGGATGTTTTGAACTACTGTTGGTAGAGAATGTTCGGTGTATAGAAAGGAAAGATGGCTCATTGTATCCGTAAGTAATCATGTTCTGCGATGTCAGAGTTCTAACAAAACACGAGTGGTTCTACTCAATGGGACAGTTGAATTATAACTGAATAAGGGTGAATGACGCCCAAGAATGGTTTGCAATGTTCAAGATTTTGCTTGTAACAGTCAGGTTCCTTAAGATTGTGTATGTGGCTAAAGATGGCGGTTTCGTTAGAAAAGATCAAGGCTTGTGTTATATCATGTGAATGATGGGATTCTACGTATCCGTATTGGGAAGTAATAATAACGTGTGGTTGAATGTGGTACTTTTGGGAAACATTGAGAGAGTATTCAGTGGCCTATGGGTCTCAGGCCGTGTGGTCTTGTGTACGAGTCTTGTGTGGTAAAAAGGGTTGAGGCATTGTCGTACTACAGTAAAGACTGATATGAAATTAGAGATGAATCAGAAAGGAAACTGGGTAAATGGAACAACTTGTTAATAAACCAGAATGGTATAAAAAGGAATACGATTAATTCCTGGTATATGTTTGCAATAGTGAGTCTTGCAGATATTGTGCAATATAGCTTACGAGGGCTGGCAGTTGTGCAACTCGATATGGGTATAAGGACTCTGTCCTGGCAGTTAAACTTATGCAATATAATTGTAATTGGGAGAAAGAGTTTATGATGTGTTTTATCATGGTTTGAAAATGAGTATATTCCTGTCGGTATGCGAAGCGTGGAATGTGTAATGAGTTTTCTCTATATGGGATCATGAAAGTCCTTGACTAGTTGAGTGCGCCGATATTTGCGGCGGAGGACAGGGATATGAATTTCCGTGTTGTCTTAGTGTGGTATGGTATATGCGATGTGTTATGGAAAGTTGATAATGGCATATGCATGGTTTTGAGATTAGTTCATAATATATGGGAAGTCATTAAAATCCCCGAGCAGCGTGGGCAGCCGCAGTTAATCCGAGAATCAAGCTTCCCGGTGATTAAGGAAAATGGTACTGCTATTCTAGTGTTTTGGCAGAGTATATGGTCAAAAGGGCAAGGTGGTGTAAACTGATAATATCTAGTGGTATTGTGGTATTCTCCTGTCGGATTGACAGTGATGATTGAGTTGTTGTTGGCATATGGAAATTTCTGAATGGCGTACGTGGTATGAATGGATGCTTGATATGTATTACGTATTCGTACGGTGGAGAGTGAAATCAGGCATAGCAATTCATGTGTTATATATGTGTTAGAGACTAGAAGTTCTCGTACTCCGCCTATGCAGTGGTGGTATGTCGTGTGTATCAGCACCATTTAGTGGTTATTGGAAATTGGAAGCCCTAGTGGTTATCTCGTTACTTGATATGATGAAATGGAATAATGATATATGATTGCAGATTGGTTGCCATAAGTCAGGTTGTCTAGACTAATGTGAAATGGACTATGTCAGAAAAATGTCGCAACTGCGTGGCAAAGTGCATCAGATCATGCCCCAGCAGGGTAGATGTACCCTAGGGCCAGCGGACGGCTGGTAGGTATTGCTTTGTCAGTTGACCTTCGTGGTGGATGTCAGTGTAGAGGTATCTACCATTGATTCAGCTTCCAGTATTGGGGAACTTTGACGGGTGCAATGCAGGTGGCCGAGCTTGAGGCTATGTATATGTTGTTGCAATGAGCGACTTGTCTCGATGTGCATTCCCTTTGCTAGGTGTATTCGTGGATCGGGTGGCACGCCGCCACAGGTATAGTATTTGGATTGGGTGGCACGCCGCCACATGTATGGTATCTGGATCGGGTGGCACGCCGCCACGGGTATGTCATTGGAGCGGGTTGCACGCCGCAACAGAATATTGTGAAAATATAGTTAGTTATATGCTACCTGGTATACAATACTTCCTCGCTTCTGAGGAAAAGTCTGTATTGAGTATCGCTCGGCGAATGACACATCGGTTGTGTTCTTTTCAGGATTTGATAGCATACGTTAATTGTTTCACCGTGGGTGAGGTTGATTGCTTGGGTTCAGACCTAAATATGTGTGTGGCTGATCGTTTTGAGCTTGGTAAATTGGGGTGCTTCATGAATAATAATGTTTGGATAAAATCATGAATCGTGGCAAGGCCGCGTGATGTTATGACCTCTCGAGGAGGATTCAGGTACTTTATTTCTATAATGCGAGACGCGGTCTCAGTTCTATATTATGATGGCACAGAGGGATTAAATTGCAGCTCTATTTGCTGGAGACAGTTGTCATGAATTGAGTTGTCATGATTCGAGTGTGTGCATACGTTTCTATTTGAGCCTATGTTGTGCTCGTCGTGGCTTAGGCCGGTGTTGAGGTGTCTTATCACCAGTGCGGTGCGTTATAATCGAAATGGTCGTTGGAGCCAATAATGAATGTGAGTATATGTGATTTTAGTTGATTAGAAAGGTAATACCGAGATTTGGGTCCGAAGTCTGTTGTGGTATCAGTTAAAAGTGAAATGGATTCATGAATGGTTGACCTGAGAGATGGGTTCGATATATCGCGTGTTTGGTTGCCGTGGGCATGATATGAAGGTGTTGGAACAAGACTCTATCTAATGGAAAAGGTTTTTCAGCTAGTATTTGGTGATTGTGGCCAGTTGTTGTGATTAGAGACTATCGTCTCGAGTGATTGGGTTGTGTGATACATCATATGATCTCACCCGGAGTGGTGAGTATGGCTTATTGCAGTGGATTCTAGTGTATCCTGAGTACAGGAATGGGATTAGCAATTGGTATATGATTTCAGAAAGTACAATGTGATTTATGGTTCAGATGGGCTGTGAAATTTTGATTATATGGTGTTTTCGGACTTGCGTGAGATAGGGTGACGTATGATCGCCCGAATATATGCTTGGTAAGGTCATTCAGCCATTGGGTTGCTTCTGGTACAACTCTGAGTCCGCTCGAGGACGAGCATTTGTTTAAGTTGGGAAGAATGTAATGACCCGGCCCGTCGTTACGGGAATTACCACCCCGTTACCTTGCATTTACATATATTATGCTTTTAAAAACAGTATTAGAGTATATCGGGTGAGTTAGGAATGAATTGAATTGAAAATGAAGCAAATAGCATATTTGAAGGAAGTTTGAATATGGAAAGTCAACCTAGAGTTGACTATTGAGTTAGAGTGCTCGGAATCAGATTCCGATGATTTGACTAGTTTCGGGGGATCATTTATGACTTAGGAGAGCAATCGGAATTGAATTCGGAGGTCCGGTGTAGTTTTAGGCTTGAATTGGCTAAGGTTGAATTTTGGCGAAATCCGAACGGTAGGTGAGATTTTGATCCGGGAGTCGGAATGGAATTCCGACAGTTGCAGTAGCTCCGTTAGGTGATTTTGGATATGTCCGCAAATTTTCAGGTCATTCGGACGTCGTTTGATCGGGTTTTTGATTGAATGTGTAATTCGGAAAGTTTTAAGGAAGTTAGGCTTGAATTCGATGTGGATTATGGGTTTTGATGTTGTTAGACGTGTTTTTATGATTGGAACAAGTCCGTATCATGTTTTGGAGTATGTTGGTGGTTTTCGTTGGGGTCCCGGGGCCTCGGGATGAATTCGGACCATCAACCGGGCATTTTAAACTTGGAAAAACCTGCAGAAAATTGCAGGTCTGTGCAGCAAGAAATAAGCCTTCGCGTTTGCGTGAAGGCAGTCGCGTTCGCGAAGGCCAGGCGAGACAAAGCATCGCGATTCGCGTGAGAGAGGGCCGCGTTCGCGAAGGAGAAACAGGCGAAGCCTCGCGTTCGCGTGAGGAACTACGCGTTCGCGTAGAAGAAATCCGGCGGCTGGGGGAAATGAACTTCGCGGACGCGTGACAGGGCGTCGCGTTCGCGATGAAGTAATCGAGCTGGCCATCGCGTTCGCGTGAAGACCATCGCGAACGCGTAGAGCAAATTGCTCTGGCAGTGAGTTTAATTACAGAACATTTCACATACGGGTTTCATTCACGAACCCTCCATTTTTGAGTTCCAAGAGAAGAAATTGACGGGAGATTGCTGGGAAATCATCGGGGTTTCGTCGGAGGTAAGTTTATGGCTTAATTACATCATTTTTACATGAAACCCTTGGTTAATTCCCTGTAAATGGAAGATTAATTGCGGGTTTGAGCCCTAAGCCTAAATTGAAGAAAAACACCGATTTGAGTGGGCAAACGGAGTCCGATTTTGGTAAATTTTATATGTATGGACTCGTGGCGAGACGAGGGTTCCAGAAACGTGAATTTTGTAAATTTTCGGAATGTGGGCCCGGGCTCGGGTTTTGGCAACTTTGGGAATTTTGATGTAAATTGAGTTATTTCGAATGGGTTGTGTTTAATTAGCCTATATTGATGTATTCTCATTGATTTTGAGCAGATTCGGCATTCAAGGTGATTGAATTGCGAGGCGAGCGCAAGCCGGATTAAGGCTTCTATCGGATCGAGGTGAGTGGTAGTAGTAAATAATGTACTGAGGGTTTGAAACCTCGTACTTGCACTTTACAGTGCTATGTAGAGATGAGACACGCGTCATGTGACGAGCGTGGTGGCATTGGGATTTGGGGATTGGACTTGGTCCTTCCCGACTAATAGTATACTGTGTATTATGACTGATAATGAGATTATAAATGTGTAGTTGGGCTAATAGCCATGTTTGGGGCCTTGTGCCGATCTGTAGAGCATTAGGGAACCTATAGAGCTAGGTGACCCTTATATCGTGTTAGATACATAAACTCAGCCGTAGTTATAACTGTATAGCATATCATGAGCCAGTACTAGATGTGTACTTGGAGGTAGACATAGGGTGGAATTCCTTATTCTAGCTGAGTGAGCCTGAGAGGCCAGGTCTATATTGACTGGGATAGGGTCGAGGACCTATTGCGAGGTATTACATATATATATACCTATATTGGATCGGGCTGCACGCCGCAGCAGTATATATATTGGATCGGACTGCACGCCGCAGTAATATACATGTGGGACGGACTGCACGCCGCAGTATTATTGCGCTTGGGCTGTAGGAGCCCCTTCGGAGTCTGAGTCTGCACACATTCCAGTGAGCGCGGTATTATAATATTATATGTATATATATATAATTTGGATCGGATTGTACGCCGCAGTAATATATGGTGGACCTGGCTGCACGCCACAGTATCATAGCGCTTGGGCCTAAGGAGCCCCTCCGAAGTCTGCACACACCCCCAGTGAGCGCCGTCGACGTTAAATGGCTGCACGCGGCAGCGGTATATGTATTGGAGCGGGCTGCACGCCGCAGCATTATACTTATTGATATTCATATATATACTAAAATACTGATATGATATAGACATATGTATATGTCTCCATATATTGAGATAGCTGTATACCGTAGTGGTATGAGTGAGAATGTGGTCAGTGTGGGACCTAGATGGCATAGATGTGGACCGGATATTGGGGGTATTCATTATAGTGATGACTTACCTGTGAGGTTACCCTTAGAACTGTATAGTGATAGTACAGGTGTTCTCACTTCCAGTCGTTGTTTATTATTGTTACTCACTGAGTTGAAATATACTCACCCCACTCCCCCGTATTTTTGTGTGTGCAGATATACATGATTAGGAGGGCAGTTGAGCTATCGCAACCGTTTGTGTTATCGCCATTCTATGGAGACTTCGAGGTAGCTGCCGACGTCCGCAGGACCCGATATTCCCTCATACTGTCTTTGATTATTTCTTTCCGCTCCGATCTTTGGTTGTAAACCTTATTACACTTACGTTCTTTAGAGGCTCATGACTCTTGACCCTTCGGTCTGAGGGAGTAAATATGTATTGGGACTTGGTCCCCTGTTTGATACATTTATATCACTGTTGCTTATGACTTGATATGCTTAAATGGCCTAAAGAGAGCTTCTAGCCCCGTTATTGTTATTGATTGGTCAGGCTGGCTTGGCAATGTGCTAGGCGCCATCACGACCGGATTTGGGGTCGTGACAAATACCTTCCTAATCACGGGTGCGCATTTATGTGACCCAAATCTTACTCCCGGCAAAACCGAAATACGTTAAAGTCACAGGCGTACTGGTTACGGTGTGACTCGAAATGTATTTTCGTGACGTCGCAATTCTTTTAAAATTAAAAAGCGGAACATTAAAAGCACACAATTAAAATATATAAAGAAATCAGATAAAAGCAAAAAGAGCAGTTGAGCGATCGTGCTAAAACCACGGAATCCGGGAGTGCCTAACACCTTCTCCCGGGTTAACAAAATTCCTTATCCAGGTTTCTATTTTCGCAGACTGTATACCGAGTCATAAATTTCCTCGGTTCGGGATTAAACCGGTGACTTGGGACACCATTATTCTCCCAAGTGGCGACTCTGAATTAAATAAATAAATCCATCCCGTTCCGACTGTCCTTTAAGTGGAAAAACTCCTTCATTGATTATTATTATATCCCTTCTCGGGTGTAGTAGTAAACAACAACACATTTACGTTTATACATTATGTGCGGTGAAAAAAAGGAGGTGTGACAATTATTATGTCCCTTGCCGGAACGGTTCATGATTTGGTTCACGGTTTAAGAATTCGAGCTCAGTTAAATTGCTGTTTTTGCTTATATCTGATTTCATTATATATTTTCATTAATGTGCTACATGTTTACCGCTTTGATATTGCGTGAACTGTGTATATAAAACTGTGCCGAAAACCCTTCTCTCTTCTCCCCCGGGGATGTGCTTACTGGTTGAGACTCCCCTTTCCGTTAAAGTCACCTTAAATTAAGAAAACAGAGGCCGGATAAGTTACAAAGCCGATTGACTCCGCGGGTCACCGGTACGTAGCCCCTCCTCGATTCGAGTTGTCCGCTCGGGTACACGGTCTAGCAATCTATGAAACCGTAAGATTTTGAACATATGTCTAGGACGATTATTTGCATCATATTTGACTTAGGGGACTCAACATAGGGGTTGGGTCCGTCTAGGACAGGCGACCCGGTATTGAAAAGACCGAGCATGTTATGTGTTGCATTTTTTGTCCTTGATCGTTATGCGGACCGGCGGAAATCCCAAGGATAGAAAATTGTTGGAAAAGAAAAAGAGAGAGAGGAAAATAAGATTTGTAGAAAATAGGTATCCGGAAAATTTGAAAATTTGAAAAAAAATTGGTGGAATAATTGGTCAACTACGCAGGTTTGATTCTCGCCATTAGGTGGGATACGTAGGCAACCCTCATCGGGTCCAACCACCCCTATAAAAAAAACAAAAAAAATATGTGTTTAATTTTGTCAATAAAATCAAAGTGACGCTGTTTTTGAAAATAGCCGAATGTTCCGAAAGGACGCCGGAAGGCTGTTTTTGCAAAAATAGCCACTTTGAATCATTTTTAATAATTTGCGGGCACAACCTTGAAATATTCCTTGTGGAAATGTTGCAAGGCCATAGCCGCAAAATCAAGTTCGGGTTCACACCCCGTTTGCAAAAATAACCAAAAAATGTCAAATTTTTGATTTTGTTATAAATAAGTCGGGTGATGCTATTCTTGCTTAAAATAAGCCGAATGTCCCTCAAAAGGACGTCGGAAGGCTGTTTTTGCAAGAATAGCCACTTTGAATCGTTTTTAAATAATTTTGGACACAACTTTGAAATATTCCCTCGCGGAAATGTCGAAAGGCTGTATCCGCAAAAATCAAGTTTGAGTCATTACTCAACTTTATAAAATAACCACTTTATCAAATAAGCCATTACATGGCCGGGTTTTTGCTGAAATAGCCATATTTTTGCATTTTTAACTTCCTTAGTCTTGTATTGGCCTGTGTCGGTGCTGAACGATGCCCCATAGGCCCCAGGATAAAAATTTTTGAATTTGCATCTTCTTAAATAAAATTTTGTAAAAAGAGCCACTTTGTCTAAATAAGCCATTACATGGCCAATTTATGAAAAATAGTCTTGTGTTGGTTTATGGTGATGCCGAACGATGCCCCATGAGCCACAGGATAAAAAAAATATTCAAGTTTATCTTTCTTAAATTAAATTTTTGCAAAAATAGTCATTTTGTCAAATAAGCCATTTTGTGGCCAATTTTGTAAAAATAGGCATAACTGACACCAAAAATATTCGTAGAAATCTCCTACACAAGTTTGTAGTTGGAGTCGGCTTCTATAATTTTCCTTCAAAGAAAAAAAAATTAAAAAAAAAAATCAAAGAAACATCTCTTTATTTCTTGCATTAATTTGCAAGAACTACGCTCGGTCTGATTCATGCGGGGTCATGATACGTAGGCAATCCACATAGGATTCGACCATGTCCATAACCAAAAAGAAAAAAAAATGAAAAAACTACAAAAGAAAAAAAAAGAATAGAAAATGAAAAAAAACCACAAAAAGGGAAAAAGAAAAGAAAATAGCAGAAAAAAGAAGAAAGGAAATCAATAAGTGAAATACCTTAACGCTAACCCGGTGGTTTCGTTTTGTTAATCCAGAAAGTCGAGGTGGTTGGTTGTGGTAAATTGGAAAGCAAGACCCAAGGAAAATGATAACCGGCATCGAAGCTGTTACGAGTGCTCAAGAGACTCAGGGTCAGAAAATTCAACAAGGGTCTACCGTGGTTGAGGAAAACAGAGCATTGAAACAACAAATGACCAAAATGCGTCAAGCATGGGCCAATGGCCAAGGACAGCCTTCTCATAAGTCACAATCTGCTATACAGCAAGAACAGTACCACTCTCCCGAGTACCACTCGTACTCGTTTGACCTTCCTGCAAACGTTGAGAAGCTTACCCGAAAGAATGTACAAGAAGAAATGGCCCAAAGATTGAAGAGATTAGAACAACGGCTGAAAAACATGGCAGGTCAAAAGAGTGTTGCCTTCAGATATCTTTGTATGTTCCCCGATGTCCACTTGCCGCCTGGTTTCAAGGTTCCCAAATTGGAAAAGTATGATGGACGCGGAAACCCCATAGCCCACCTGAAAAGGTATTGCAACCAATTGAGAGGTGTGGGAAGAAAAGAAGAATTGCTTATGGCTTATTTTGGGGAAAGCCTCTTGGGAGTAGCATCGGAATGGTTTTGGGATCAGGACGCATCTGGTTGGCACGTCTGGGATGATTTGGCACGAGCCTTTATCAAACAGTTTCAATACAATATTGACGTCACCCCAAACCGCATTTCCCTTTCTAAACTGAAAAAGAAACCAACTGAAAGTTTCAGGGAATATGCCATCAAATGGAGAGAGCAGGCAGCGAGAGCTAAGCCACCCATGAATGATCACGAGTTGGCCACTATTTTCCTTCATGCTCAAGAGCCGGATTACTTTCAAAACATGAATCTGCAGTTGGTCACTCCTTTGAAGAAATAATCAAAATGGGAGAAATGGTGGAAGATGGTCTTAAGACAGGCAAAATTATAAGTCAAGCAGCTCTCAAAAATGCGGCTCGGGATGTCCAAAGTGAATTCAGTGATGTGAATGGGAGGGATGACGAAATCATGATGACATCAGGGTCGAGAAGAGGTCCTATGAGAACATCTCGAAGGTATATGCAACCTCATCAAGTTTTCCATGACCCTCCTAAGCATAACTACCCGCCTCAGAACCCTCCATACTCTGTTGAACCAGTCCAGTATGTTGCTCAATCCTCAAAACACCCAAGAAAGCGAGCCCGAACATCACAAAATCTTTACTAGCCTCCGCAAAATTTTCAAATACCTTATAACCCACATCCAAGCCAGGGGTATGGAAATGAACAGAAGTTGAAAGATAATTTTATACCAATAGGAGAGTCCTATGCAAGCTTGTTTGAGAAGCTAAAACGACGTGGCATGATTGCACCCATCCCTCCAAATCGGGTGGACCGACGTGCGAGAAGTTTTGACTCATCCAAAAGGTGTGAATACCACTCCAATGCCCCGGGGCACGATGTTGAAAGTTGTCGGGATTTGAAAATAGAGATAGAAAGAATGATTCAGGAAGGAATAATTGCGGTCCAAGGCAGTGGCATCCAGAACATTGCACAGAATCCTTTACTTGCACATAACGGAGCACATTTTGTGGGAATGATGCCCGATGACGTGGGTGATGAAAATCTTCTTGGGAGGTCAACTGAAGTTGAAGATATTGAAACAGAAAGTGATCTTGGCTAGGATGCCATGCTTGTCAATTGGGAAGGCGCTCCGCCTCTTGGAGTTTTGGTGGTATATTTTGGTGTCATCTCTTTTGCCCGGGTTATTTCAGGGTTGTAATCCGGACGTTGTCTTGAGAGTCAAAACCCTTCTATCTTTCCACTTTGCTTTGTTTAGTAATAAATTTGTTTAGTGCTGTCTAGGTTTGTAATTCTAGTCTAGTCTGCTCGTTTTGTTGTTCATCTTGTTGTTTCAACCCATCAGTTTAATACAACTCTCCGTTTCCCGTTATTTCTAGTCATCCCATTTCTAATCACTTCACAATTCTTCTCATACTGGTTTTAGCAACAATACATGCACATAATTCTAAGCCTGATTTTAAAAGTCAATGAAACAACGTTGAAGATGTAATGATACTCGAAAGAAATAAAAACATATTGGAATACTGTGAAGCCGGAATCAAGTGAATACTGGGGAAAGCGTGACATAAAGAAATGCCTTGGAAATGCATCATCGGTTTAAAGCCAAAGGCAAAAATACCCCAAAGCTAAAGGAACCATTCGTGGTATCGGGATTGTTGCCCAATGGCACTGAGAGTCATCAAGGCAAATATGTGAATCAATCAAAGGTGTTTAACTGTGTAGTTTGTACTTGGTAGGTTTTGAAGATTGGAATGACGAAGGCATTTTATTCGGCTATCCAAACACTTTATCCATTGATATCCCTTTGAGCCATATTACATTTTATTTCATATCCCTCTTTCGGAATCAACAACAAAAATTGAGGATTGAGCGGGGAAATCAAATGGAGAAACAAAAGAAAAAAAAAGAGAGAAGAAAAAAAAAAGAAAAGAAAAGAAAAGAAAATAAAAAGAAAAAGAAAAGAAAAAGAAAAATCGGGAGAAGTCAAGATGCAACAATGAATACGGACGTAGTTTGAACTACGTCTGACTTGATCTCGAAAGGGTACGTAGGCAGCCTCTCTGAGGTTCAGTCACAATAAAGGAAAAATGAATGAAAAAAAACGGGAAAAGTCAAAAGAAATTTATAAATTGATGACGTAGTCTGAACTACGTCTGACTTGATCCCGAAAGGGTACGTAGGCAGCCTCACTGAGGTTCAGTCACAATAAAGGAAAAATCCAAAAATCCCCCGAGAAGGAAACCGGGGCAGAAGTTATGGTTGTTGAGTAAATAAGATTCCGAAGGTTGTAATTTTAACCCACGATGAAATATTTTTGAGCCTTTATATCCTTTTTTCTTACCTCATCCAAAAGCCTGCATTACGGTCCAAAGGAAGACCTTCCGATCAATCTTCAAGAAATGCCGAGACAAACGAGCAAAGGTGAATCACATCAAGGGCAACACTCGAGTCCGAACAAAGGAGAATGAAGAATTCAAGATGATGAAAACCACCACGAGACTCCACGATGAGAGAAATCAAAATGAGAGAGTCTTATCGGTGAAAACCCTCACGGGCACCATAAGGCGACAGTGAGTTGAAAGAAAGAGCAAATGAGAGAGGCTTGATGGTGAAAACCCTATGGGCACTACAAGTCGACTAAGGATCAGATCAAAGAAATGAAGTGTTGAAGACCGGTTTCACTGCAGAGCTTGCAACAAGAGTTGAACATCAAATTTGCTATACAGAGAAGGCCAAAAGTGCATGTCAAGGTCACTAGAGTCGGTATTCAAAATCCGATAGGTCATTCTTCTGTAGGTTTCTTGTTAGGAATTATGTTTTCCTTTCTTTCTATCCTTTGTACCTTGTTTTACCCTCCATCTTATTGAGTCTGTCGGGTCATAACAAGTATAGAAATGATTTCAAAATTTGCCACCAAGCTTTCCAATTGCACAGGATGGGATTTGGCCAACACGACAATTGTCGTAAGTCAGGAAAAGACAAGGCCAGTGCTTTAAGCCAAAAGAGCAACATGTGCAATGGAACGGGCAACAATAAAAACGTTTGGGGTTCATGCAAGACGCAAAGGTCGGCAAAGTGCCAACTCGGGGAAAATATAACAAATGGAAATATGGGAGTGTATTCCGACAAAAGAAAGAGCCAGTCAAGAAACACCCAAGGTTGTCCAGTGAAATCATTGAAGAAATCCTAGATTTCAAGATCGGAATTGTGGGATCCATCAAGAATGGAAGAACATACATGCCTAAAGAGAGGCGGATTTTGAACAAAGAAGAAGTGAAAATGGATAGCCGGTGAACAGGCCAAGCATTCAAGCGGAAAGTTCAAGGCCACAACCAACCACCGCATTTTTAAACTGACAGAGTTTTCTTTGCTTTGAAACAGGAGCAAAAAACAAATATTGTCAAACTGGGGCAGAAAAGTTTTCCTGAAATCGGATAGTCATCCGAAGAGCATGAAGGCGAATCCATTTGTTGTTTTTGGAGATGAACAATTCAAGTTGAAAGGTGAATGAAGCAAGTATCGGAGAATGATACAATCTTAGTCTGTTGAAACTTTCTCCTAAGACATAAGTCTTAGTCCGATGAATTTTTCACCTAAGATAATAAAATCATAGTCTGTTGAATCTTTCTCCCAAGATAAAAGTCTTGGTCTGATGAATTTTTCACCTAAGATGAAACGAAAGAATCTTAGTCTGTTGAAACTTTCTCCTAAGACAAAAGTCTTAGTCCGATGAATTTTTCACCTAAGATGAATTGGATAAAATCTTAGTCTCTTGAATCTTTCTCCCAAGATAAAAGTCTTGGTCTGATGAATTTTTCACCTAAGATAAAGAGATAGTGAAATGTGAAAACAAAAGGAAGGCCGAAGTCAATGAAAGTAGAAGTTGGAAAAGGAAATGAAAGCATAATTTGAAAAGAAAAGGAAAGGCATAATTTGAATGGTAAAATCAAAAGTTGGAAAAGAAAGAAAGGGCAAAAGCCGAAAAAGAAAGGAAAGATTTTTGAAATTGAAAGACTTAAGAAAGTCTGAATTGCAAATAGACCCAGTCCGAAGAGTTATCTCCTGGAGTCATAAACTCAGTCCGATGGTTAATCCTCCTGAGATTACATTGAAATGGACATAGTCCAGTGAGAATCAAAATCTTAGTCTGTTGAAACTTTCTCCTAAGATTAAATGTCTTAGTCTGATGAATTTTTCACCTAAGATAACCTTCAGTCAAGGTAACACAAGTTTTAGTTTCATTTTTAATTTCTGTTAGGCGCCCACCTTCTAATACGGGAATACATTTCTGCATTGCACGTTTAATTTATGTTAGGCGCCCACCTTCTAATACGAGAATACATTTCTGCATTGCACATTTAATTTCTGTTAGGCGCCCACCTTCTAATACGGGAATACATTTCGCATTGCACGTTTAATTTCTGTTAGGCGCCCACCTTCTAATACGGGAATACATTTCGCATTGCACGTTTAATTTCTGTTAGGCGCCCACCTACTAATACGGGAATACATTTCGCATTGCACGTTTAATTTCTGTTAGGCGCCCACCTTCAAATACGGGAATATTTTTTTTATCGCATTGCACGTTTAATTTATGTTAGGTGCCCACCTTCAAATACGGGAATATTTTTTGCATCGCATTGCACGTTTAATTTCTGTTAGGTGCCCACCTTCAAATACGGGAATATTTTTTGCATCGCATTGCATCTTTAATTTCTGTTAGGTGCCCACCTTCTAATACGGGAATATTTTTGCATCGCATTGCATTTTTAATTTCTGTTAGGCGCCCACCTTCTAATACGGGAATACATTTCTACATTGCACGTTTAATTTCTGTTAGGTGCCCACCTTCTAATACGGGAATATTTTTTGCATCGCATTGCACGTTTAATTTCTGTTAGGCGCCCACCTTCTAATACGGGAATACATTTCGCATTGCACGTTTAATTTCTGTTAGGCGCCCACCTTCAAATACGGGAATATTTTTTTATCGCATTGCATGTTTAATTTCTGTTAGGTGCCCACCTTCAAATACGGGAATATTTTTTGCATCGCATTGCACGTTTAATTTCTATTAGGTGCCTACCTTCAAATACGGGAATATTTTTCTGCATTGCATCTTTAATTTCTGTTAGGTGCCCACCTTCTAATACGGGAATATTTTTGCATCGCATTGCATTTTTAATTTCTGTTAGGCGCCCACCTTCTAATACGGGAATACATTTCTGCATTGCACGTTTAAATTCTGTTAGGTGCCCACCTTCTAATACGGGAATATTTTCTGCATCGCATTGCATGTTTAAATTCTGTTAGGCGCCCACCTTCTAATACGGGAATACATTTCTGCATTGCACGTTTAATTTCTGTTAGGCGCCCACCTTCTAATACGGGAATACATTTCTGCATTGCACGTTTAATTTCTGTTAGGCGCCCACCTTCTAATACGGGAATACATTTCTGCATTGCACGTTTAATTTCTGTTAGGCGCCCACCTTCTAATACGGGAATACATTTCGCATTGCACGTTTAATTTCTGTTAGGCGCCCACCTTCTAATACGGGAATACATTTCGCATTGCACGTTTAATTTCTGTTAGGCGCCCACCTTCTAATACGGGAATACATTTCACATTGCACGTTTAATTTCTGTTAGGCGCCCACCTTCAAATACGGGAATATTTTTTTTATCGCATTGCACGTTTAATTTCTGTTAGGTGCCCACCTTCAAATACGGGAATATTTTTCTGCATTGCATCTTTAATTTCTGTTAGGTGCCCACCTTCTAATACGGGAATATTTTTTGCATCGCATTGCATTTTTAATTTCTGTTAGGCGCCCACCTTCTAATACGGGAATACATTTCTGCATTGCACGTTTAATTTCTGTTAGGTGCCCACCTTCAAATACGGGAATATTTTTTGCATCGCATTGCACGTTTAATTTCTGTTAGGCGCCCACCTTCTAATACGGGAATACATTTCTGCATTGCACGTTTAATTTCTGTTAGGTGCCCACCTTCAAATACGGGAATATTTTTTGCATCGCATTGCACGTTTAATTTCTGTTAGGTGCCCACCTTCAAATACGGGAATATTTTTCTGCATTGCATCTCATACATATCTGCATTTGAAAAGAAAAAAAAAGAAAAATGAAAAATGAAAAAATGATGATGAAATTCTGACATTCAATAACATGATGTGCCCAGTCACCATACTGGGGCAGAAAAATCTTTCTTTGGTTGTTTATTTTGTCACAAGCAAAGGTCCACCTCTGGAGAATGGACGAAATATTTCATATTGAAGAGGTTGAACAAGTGAAGGCAATAACATGAATGCCGGTGAAAAGTTGAACATGTTCAAGGCGATAACAAGAATGCCATTGGAGCGAAGATACAAGTTGAAGGCAATAACAAGAATGCCGTTGCAAGGAATACAAGACACAAGATCAAGAAAATACAAAAAAATAAGTTGGAAGACATAGATAGGATTTTGTAATTCATAGGCTGTAGCTTAGGCTAGCTCCTTTTATCTTTACCCTGGTGTAATAAGGAGTCAGTCAGCAATGACAGCAGTAACAACAACAACAGCAGTGAGATCACAGTCCTTGGTAGTCCCAGCTACCAGACCTTCCCGAACTACACTGACCTGATTCCTGTTTAGCCCAGGATATGTAGGCAACCTCTGAAGCAGGGTGCGGTCAAAGCTTTTCAAAATGCTTCACAATGGAATATTCAAACGGGTAAAAATCGTTCATAGTTGCTCACTTATCTTTACACGGAAACTCTTCGTGTCTCCGAGCAAAGAGGGGCAGCTGTGAGCACGTGATTTTTACCCTACACATGAGTTATTCCTATAAAATCCAAAATAAATGATTTTCCTCATTGTTATAATTTTGTGTGAATTTTGTGTTAGTTGTTTGCATGTTATTTGCGTGTGATAAATGAAAATACAAAAATTGCATTTTTCTTAGGAAGTTAATTCATTTTTTAACAAATTAAAGGAAAAAATCAAAAAGTTAGCTTTTAAATTGAAAATTGTCAAAAAGAGGTAATTAGTTTAGTTTTTTAATTAGTGCTTAATAATAATCACAAAGTAGAATAAATACAAAATACAAAAAAATACAAAAAAAGAATAAAATACAAAAAAAATACAAGTTAGATTAACAAGGCAAATACAAGAAACAAAGAATAAAAGAGTTGGGCCAATTAATACCCAATCCCCAGGCCCAAAATTGGATCCCCGCCCCAGCAGCCCAAATGACACCCCAGCCCAATCCCTTTGTCCAGAACCGATTCCCCTCCTTCTGAAAATGATTCAATCTCAACCCTCCAAATTCATGCGATCCAACGGCTCCAATTCTTTACTACAACCTAAGTATATCAAAGACAAAACAATAGACATTAACCTTAAAACACTTGAACTCCTCAGCTATCTCTCTCTTCTTCTCCAGCACAGCCGACCCTTTCTTCTTCTTCACTACCACAGCGGCGCCGCCCTAGGGTTCCGCCACCTACGGCGGCGGCCGGCACCCTTTTCCGATGAAACCAACACCAAATGAATCCTCTTCACCTCCTCACTCTAGAACCATCATGGGTTTTCTTCAAAGACCAACTAAACGCCGCAAAACTTAAACCCTAATTCGCGCCGCCACCCACCACCATGGCGGCGCCACCTCAAAACCAACCCCGAAATCCCCCTCCTATTAACGCCGCTTCCACACTACCCTACCTCTCGGATTCACAGCAAACCCTAGCCCGTCTCCCGATTTCGGGTGCCCTTTGATATGTCTAGTAGGCAAGATTCAGATGTCGATGATGATTTCAGTGATCTTTACAAGGAATATACTGGCCCTGTTAGGTCAAACACAACTAAGGCACAAGAAATAACAGTGACAAACAAAAGGTCTCATGCTGGTTCCGATGAGGAAGAAGACACCCCCGACCCCAATGCTGTCCCGACAGACTTTACTAGCAGGGAAGCAAAGGTTTGGGAAGCTAAATCTAAAGCTACTGAGACAAATTGGAAGAAAAGGAAGGAGGAAAAAATGAAAGCTAAGTCTTCTTTTTTGATTTTTGTTTAATTCGATTGTTCGTCTTCTGTGTTGATTTGAATTAGTATAATTTTTGTTAATATAATTCTGGAATTAGCTAATCAAGTATTAGTTCCTGTTTC
Source organism: Nicotiana noctiflora (assembly GCA_032618575.1). Classification (NCBI taxonomy): domain Eukaryota; kingdom Viridiplantae; phylum Streptophyta; class Magnoliopsida; order Solanales; family Solanaceae; genus Nicotiana; species Nicotiana noctiflora. The sequence continues at coordinate 33,548 of JASVEL010011506.1, read as the reverse complement.
GTTTCTTATTTTGATTCATCTTCGATTGCTAGATTTTCTATTAAATCCTATAAGACAGATTGATTTTTATCTTTGATTCTTGTAAATATGTTTCGATTCGTTTTTAGGTTTCTGAGTTTTCTTCTTTCGGCCATGTATGATTTTGTTAGTATCCTTAGGTTTTTAGATTTTGTTAATCGTTGATTCTCGGCCATGCTTGTATAGTTTTTAGACTTTTTTTTTTTAAAGATTTTTTGGTTAGACTTTTGATTCGGATTGTTAGACTTTAGTTCATTTTAATGTTTCATTAAGTGTTGTTTGACTGCGGTTTAATTGATGATTTCTGTTAATTTCTAATGTTATTATCAAGTTGACCATTAACAACAATGGGAAATGATGTCTGTTGGTTTATTCTAGATTGGGTAAAATGAATTCAGTATATTTCTGTTAGGCAGTGTAAATTTGTCGCAGGTTTGTTTGTTGAGTTGCCATAGGATTCTTGTTTTCTTCTTGATTTCTTATTTTTCATTCTGAAATATTTTTATAGATTGCCTTGCTTCCGATACTTGTAGTTTATTGATGGTTTGTGAGGATAATTGAATTCTAGGATCTGTTTATGAATTTGCTCGAGCCTGTTTAGAATCCTCCTGTTAAAGTGGGTTAATTGGCATTGCTTAATTGTGATCAGTATTGATTGACACTTAGGATCGATTGGTTATAGCTGTTAGAATAGTGATTTAACTAGATTAGTGATTCGTCCCTTAGAGTAATTGAGATTCAAGTTAGGTCGATAGTTGAAATCACTTGATTCGTAGCAACCTAAGGTAGTTTTATTAAATAGAATCAATTGCGGCTAGTTGTCTCGATTAATAAGACTCATCATCTATCAATTGTTCCCCCGAGTCTTGTTAATTGGATAATTAGTCATAAGTAGCCATATTTGTAAGATTGCCTAAGGTTGGCTATAGTTGAAATGTGTTTTTAATTAGTGAATTAATTTGGATTTAAAGTAGTTGAAAGGGCCAATTGGCTAATTGAGCAATAGTCACTTAATCGTGGCTATTTGTTAAATACAAATCTGAAAATGTGTTAAAATAGGGATAAATTGCAGAATTTAGGAATGTAATAAGCTTTAAGAAGTAGGGGTAAATGGGGGATAGGAATTGGTATAGTGGTAATAAGCTTAAAAGAAGAAAGGGTACAATTGGGATAGGAATTGGCATAGTTGTTATAAATATAGAGCTTTTAGGGTAATTTGGTCATAACAAAAGGTATCTTAGTGAATAATAAAAGGGAATGAGGGCATAATAGGTAATACAAGGGAAATGGAACATGGTAGACTATTCTAGAAGGGGTCTTAGTGTAGATTTCAATAAAATAATTGCACTAACTTGGGCAACAAGTCAAGAATTGGAGGGTTTTCAATAAAATTCAGATTTTTCTTTTATGCCTATAAATAGGTGATTTTTCAGCATTAATAAAGGGGGGGGGGGTTCAATCTGATTTTAGAGTCTTCCTTATTATATTTAAGCTATATGAACCCTAGAAAAAATCCCAAAAATATTGGTTATATTCCAGATCTGAAATTAACATTTCAGATTGATTTTTCTTCTATTTTGCCCTTAAATTCATTCCAAAAAACCAAAAACAAGAGGATAGTCTGTTACAAATCAGTGAGAAACAGTTTTCGAGTGAGATTTGGTTTTTGAAATAACTGGAAATTCTTAAAATCCTCTCCTGGGTTTGACTGATGATCTCAATTGTTGCTGTTGAATCATTGGATTGTTTACTGCTGGAATTACTGCTGCACTGCCTGAATAAGTCATATTTTTGCTGCTGTATGTACTAGATCTAATGGATCTACCTTGATTTCAGGTACACATTTGTAACTTCAGGCTTATGGAAATAAATTGAAGTGATTGATCCCTTCTCTTATTGATCTCTGTTGACTTCACTGTTTTCGTTTGTGAATTGATATTGATTTAAGAAGTTTATTGTGAATATTAGACTGCTTAACATTTGTAATTGAGGTTTGGACTTTTAAGTTAGTTGAATTATTTTAAATTCTGCTAGTATATGGATTCAGAAGTTTTTTTAATGATTGTTAGATGCATTGAATTAGTATGCTTACAGCATAGTTGAAACTGTGTAATGGTATCTCTGGAATTTATATTATTAGTTAAAGGTTCCAATGTAAGTTCTGTAGTAACAAAAGGAATAGATTCGAAACAGGTGTATATTGAGCACTTCAAATGTGATGGTTTCGTTGTTAAATGTCAAAGAGAGGATCAAAATGCCTAGATAGTGATTCATACAAAGTATGTTATTGAAGGCTTCACTGCTCGATAATAAAAATCAGATACTACACTGTTTTGCTAAGAAATTAATTTATAATAGCTTTGGCAAGTTGTAACAATTCGTTCATAAAGTATTTGATGTATCTTCAATTCAATTTAGTCGAATAAGAGCTGTAAATGCGCAATAGCTGGTTCACACTTCATTGTAAATAATAGGTTCACTTTTCACTATACGTAATAGCTGATTCAATTATGACAGATTCACACTTCACTGTAAATACATAGTAGCTAATTCACTAGAGTTAACAAAATTCACGTAGAGTTTCAATGTGAGCACTCCACTGTAAATACATAGCTAATTTTGTTCCTTTGTTAACGATTGCCTCTTCTGATCTTATGTTTGGACTTGTCTTAAGCCCATTAATGCTTAAATTGATAGACTAAGGTAATTTTCTTAATAACAATTAATTAGGATTTTCTTTCCTTTATATACAAAAACAAAACAATAGAAATTTAGTCACTTTAGGTATGACCTTTTAATAAAAGAATGAGGTGAGCCTCGCCGCACAAAAAACAAATACATAATTGTGGGGCCCTCAATTAATTGTAATGAAAACTTTAGACTCGGAAGGACCGTTTAGTAAATTTCACGGTCTTTCCCAAAGTTAATAAAGACGATAGACACTTTAGGCACGTTGGTTAATAATAATACCTTCCTAATCACGGGTGCGCATTTATGTGACCCAAATCTTACTCCAGGCGAAACCGAAATACGTTAAAGTCACAGGCGTACTGGTTACGGTGTGACTCGAAATGTATTTTCGTGACGTCGCAATTCTTTTAAAATTAAAAAGCGGAACATTAAAAGCACACAATTAAAATATATAAAGAAATCAGATAAAAGCAAAAAGAGCAGTTGAGCGACCGTGCTAAAACCACGAAATCCGGGAGTGCCTAACACCTTCTCCCGGGTTAACAGAATTCCTTATCCAGGTTTCTAGTTTCGCAGACTGTATACAGAGTCATAAATTTCCTCGGTTCGGGATTAAACCGGTGACTTGGGACACCATTATTTTCTCAAGTGGCGACTCTGAATAATTAAATAAATTGATCACGTTCCGACTGTCCTTTAAGTGGAAAAACTCCTTCATTGATTATTATTATATCCCTTCTCGGGTGTAGTAGTAAACAACAACACATTTACGTTTATACATTATGTGCGGTGAAAAAAAGGAGGTGTGACAATTATTATGTCCCTTGCCGGAACGGTTCATGATTATTGTTTTCATTCTCTGCCCTTAACTGTGAATGTTATTTAGGTGAGGAAGAGTGATAATGCACGAAGGGTGATGTCGTGCCTTGTTTTACTGTTATTGCACGAAGGTTAATGTCGTGCCTTATTATTGATTATGCACGAAGGTTAATGTCGTGCCTTGTTATTGATTATGTGTAACGACCCGGCCCGTCGTTACGGGAATTACCACCCCGTTACCTTGCATTTACATATATTATACTTTTAAAACAGTATTAGAGTATATCGGGAGAGTTAGAAGTGATTTGGATTGAAAATGAAACAAATAGCATGTTTGAAGAAAGCTTGAATATGAAAAGTCAACCAAGAGTTGACTATTGAGTTAGAGTGCTCGGAACCGGATTCTGATGATTCGACTAGTTCCGGGGATCATTTATGACTTAGGAGAACAATCGGAATTGAATTCGGAGGTCCGGTGTAGTTTTAAGCTTGAATTGGCGAATGTTGAATTTTGGCGAAAACCGGATGGTAGGTGATATTTTGATCCGGGGTCGGAATGGAATTCCGACAATTTCTGTAGCTTCGTTATGTGATTTTGGATATGTCTGCAAATTTTCAAGTTATTCGGACATCGTTTGATCGGGTTTTGGGTTGAAGGTTAGTTTTGAAAGTTTTGAAGAAACTTAGGCTTGAATCCGTGGTTAATTGGTGATTTTGATGTTTAGGATGGTGTTTTTATGATTGGAAAAGGTTCGAATAAGGAATTAGGATGTGTTGGTGTGTTTGAATGAGGTCCCGGGGGCCTCGGGGTGTTTTCGGATGGTTAATCGGGAGAAAAATATGGAAAATTGCAGAACTGGTGCACTGCTTCTGTTGTTTCCGCTCCTGCGGAATTTTGGGCGCAGGAGCGGGTGCGCTGAAGCGGACGAGGAGCGCAGAAGCGCTGGGGACCGCAGAAGCGGAACATTTTCCGCTGAAGCGGAACCGCTGGAGCGAAATGGGAGTCGCAGAAGCGGCCAAGGGCTGTGGGGTGAGGGATCGCAGAAGCGGAAGCTAAGCCGCTTAGGCGAGTCCGCAGATGCGGACGCCTAGCCGCAGAAGCGGAAATATCCGCAGGAGCGATCGAACCTCCGCAGAAGCGGACGCGTAGGAGCGGAAATTCTTCCGCAGAAGCGAAAATCGCTGTAAGTTAAGTGTATCAGAAGTGAGAAAAATTTCAGAACATTTCACACATTTGGGTCTCGGCTTTAGAGGCGATTTGGGCGATTTTTAAGAGAAACTCAAGGGAAATCATCAGGTAAGCAACTATGGACTTATACTATGATTAGTATTGGTATTATTATGCAATTATATCATGAAAATGGAAGAATTTGGGGGTGATTCATGGAAGATTTAACCCTAGGCTTGAACTTTAGAAAATCAAGGTTTTGAATGAGCAAATGGAGTCCGAATTTGGTAAAATTGATATGCTTAGACTCGTATTGAGATGAGGGTTCCGAATATGAGACTTTCGTAATTTTTCGAGAATCGTACCGAAAGTCGGGTTTTACCAACTTAGTGTAATTATGCGAATTTCATATAAATTGAAGTGGGTTATGATTCTTTGACCCGTATTTGATATAACTATTGTTATTTGACTAGATTCTACACACGAGGCAACGAAATTCAAAGGAAAAGGCATCGCGGACGATTCTACGACCGGCTAGAGGTGAGTAGTTTGTGTATATTGTAGCCTGGAGGGTTCGAAACCCCGGCTTAGCACATTGTGACGCTAATAGGGCGTGGTTCGCACACCGTGGCAGGTGCGGGATTGATTGTGATTGGGGATTGAGACTTGGTCCATCCCGGAAATGAATAATATGTGGTTAGTGTTGGAAATACACTGTATTTGCTATATTTGTGGGCTGTAAGCCTTGTTTGGGGCCTTGTGCCGATCTGTAGCGTCCTTAGAGGACAATATTTATGTGATAGCTATAATTGCTTAAATCACTGATCTCAGTCCCGGAAATTGAAATCACACTTTTGAAATGCTAAGTCACCGGCTTTTACAAATTTAATAAAGTTAAAGTATTTTTCATAAATTATGAATTGAGAACTGGAATTAAGGAAAATGAATTGTTTTGTGACTTAATTGCTTATTGTGGACTGAGTATGGGATCGGGCTGCACGCCGCAGTGGTTGATGTGAGGATCGGGCTGCACGCCGCAGCAGTATTGCGCTTGGGCTGTAGGAGCCCCTCCGGAGTCTGTACACACCCCCAGTGGAGCGCCGTCGACGTTAAATTGGATCGGGCTACACGCCGTAGCGGTTATGTGTATTGCATTGCATTTGTATTTGTTGAATTACTCTGTGGTAGTTGTGTTGGATTGTTGTTGCTAGTTCGTAGGAGATTCGGACTGTAGTGTAGCTTCATATTGTGGTATTTTGTGGATTTCTTACTGTCAGCTACATATATATATTTGTTACTCACCGAGTACTTAGTACTCACCCCTACTCCCTGCACCTTTTGTGTGCAGACTCAGGTACTCAGGAGCAGTAGACAGGCATCTCCAGCGTTTGCATTGTCACATCGAGTTGCTGAGGTAGCTGCCTACGTTCGCAGAGCCTAGCTTCTCCTCTCATTCCAGTTGTTATTGTATATTTTGTATTCGGACTTGAGTACTTCTATATCGTACTCTCTATTTCCTATTGGGTTTTGTTAGAGGCTCTAGACTTGTGACTCCGGATCTTTGGGAGTGTCAGTACTTTTGTTCATTATTATTATTATTGGAGTTCTTAAACTCATATATTCTTCTTGGGTTGTCCATTTGGGGACTGGTATTGTGTTATAATTGAATTGTTGGTCTGGCTGGCCTAGCTTGATTGTTGGGCGCCATCACGACAGGTTTTGGGTCGTGACAAGTTGGTATCAGAGCCCTAGGTTATTAGGACTCGCGAGTCATGAGCCGGTTTAGTAGGCTTTCGCAGATCGGTACGTAGACGTCCGTATCTATCTTCGAAGGGCTACATAAACTTTAGGAAAAACCTCATTTTCTTGAATTCATATCGTGCGATTTGTGTTATCATGAAATTAAATCTTTCCATATTCTATTCTCTCGCAGGATGGCGAGAACACGAGCTAACGGACGTGGCGGACGACCACCATTGGCACCCGGAGGCCGTGGTCGTGGTAGAGGTAGGGCAGCAGTGCCAGTGCCTGCTGACCCACCAGCTGACCAGACTCAAGGTCAGATTCCTACACCAGTGGCCCAAACTCAGGACCAGATTCCAGCGGCAGACGCTCCGACAACTCAGGTTCAGGTACCGGCAGTGCCCATTGTCATACCAGGTCTTCAGGAGACCTTGGCTCAGATCTTATCAGTGTGCACAGGCTTGGCTCAGGTAGTCGCAGCTACTGCTGCAGTATCTTCTTCACAGGCAGGGCGACGATGAGCAGCGTCGTTTGGAGAGATTTGAGAGGCTACAGCCTCCGACATTCAGTGGAGCTGAGGGCGAGGATGCCCAGGGTTTTCTTGACAGATGTCAGCGTATGCTTCACACCGCGGGTATTCTAGAGTCCAGCGGTGTTTCATTCACCACTTTCCAGTTCACAGGTGCAGCTTTCCAGTGGCGGGAGGATTTTGAGAGGCGTAGGCCCGCTGGGGCAGTGCCCCTCACTTGGCAGCAGTTCTCCACGGTATTTTTGGAGAAGTACGTGCCTCAGTCTCAGAGAGAGGAGCTGCGACGTCAGTTCGAGTGGTTGAAGCAGGGAGAGATGACAGTTAATCAGTATGAGATGAGATTCACACAGCTGGCCCGTCATGCCACGTGGATGGTTCCTACCGACAGGGAGAGGATCCGGAGATTTATTGATGGTCTTATTTATCCCATCCGCATATTGATGACCCGGGAGAGAGTTTCTACAGTTACCTTTGAGGAGGTGGTTGATGCTGCCCGTCACATTGAGACAGATCGCCGCAGAGAGCGGGAGGGGAGAGAGGCCAAGAAGCCTCGTGGTACTGGCAGCTACATTGGTGCTCCGTCTAGGGGCCAACCTCAGCATAGCAGGGGTTGTTCTTTCAGGTCTCATCAGTCTGGACGTGCAGAGTCCAGTGGGGTTTCATCAGATCATGGTCGTCAGGGCCATCAGGGTTATCAGGGTCAGCAGAGCCGTCAGCAGAGTCAGCCTGCACTGAGTGCTCTTCCAGCTCAGAGCTCTGCTCCTGCTTCCTCAGCACAGTCTTCCATCTTCAGGCCGTTGTTTTGAGTGCGGTGATTTGGGCCATATCAGGAGAGAGTGTCCTCAGTGGCTTCGTAAGAGGTCACAGCGGAGGGATCAGCCTTCGTCTTCTACTCCTGTTTCTTCAGCGCCAGCACAGTCGGCTAGGACTGGTGGCCGGGTATCTAGAGGTCGCCCCAGAGGCGAGGATCGTACTGGTGGAGGCCAGGCTCGTTTCTATGCTCTTCCGGATAGGAAGGATGCTAGTGCTTCAGATGCGGTTATTTCAGGTATTATCTCAGTCCGCCACAGGGATGCTTCTGTCTTATTTGATCCCGGATCCACCTATTCTTATGTCTCTACTTATTTTGCACATCATTTGGGTATGACCCGTGGTATTCTTGCTTTGCCCGTACATGTGTCTACCCCAGTGGGGGATACTGTTGTTGTGGATCTGGTATATCGATCCTGTATTATTACTATTGGGGGTCTGGAGACCCGAGTTGATTTATTACTACCGGGCATGGTGGATTTCGATGTAATTCTAGGCATGGATTGGCTATCTCCTTACCATGCGATTCTGGACTGTCATGCCAAGACAGTCACACTAGCTATTCCAGGTAATCCGAGGATCGAGTGGCGTGGCTTGACTGATTATGTGTCCGACAGGGTGATTTCTTATATAAAGGCTCAACGAATGATTGGCAAGGGTTGTTTGTCTTATTTGGCCTTCATTAGAATTGTTGAGGCTGAGACACCCAGTCTTGATTCGGTCCCCATTGTGAGGGAGTTTCCGGATGTATTTCCAACAGACCTACCAGGCATGCCGCCTGACAGGGATATTGACTTTGGTGTTGATTTGGTGCCGGGCACTCAGCCCATTTCTATTCCTCCATATCGCATGGCACCAACTGAGTTAAAAGAGTTGAAAGAACAGCTTCAGGAACTCTTACATAAGGGTTTCATTCACCCGAGTATGTCACCTCGGGGTGCACCGGTATTGTTCGTGAAGAAGAAAGATGGCACAATGAGAATGTACATTGATTACTGGCAGCTTAACAAGGTGACAGTGAAGAATAAGTACCCATTACCTCGTATTGAGGACCTATTTGATCACCTACAGGGAGCTAGTGTATTTTCTAAGATTGATCTTCGATCGGGCTATCATCAGTTGAAGATCAGGGACTCAGATATTATGAAGACAGCGTTCAGGACGCGATATGGGCACTACGAGTTCCTGGTGATGTCTTTCGGGTTGACTAATGCCCCAAGCAGCATTCATGCACTTGATGAATAGTGTATTTCGGCCGTACCTTGATTCTTTTGTGATTGTGTTTATTGATGATATCCTGGTATATTCACGCAGCCAGGAGGAGCATGCAAAGCATTTGAGAGTGGCATTGCAGAGGTTGAGAGAAGAGAAGCTTTATGCAAAATTCTCTAAATGTGAGTTCTGGCTTGATACTGTGGGTTTTCTGGGACATATAGTGTCCAGTGATGGTATTCGGGTTGATCCTCAGAAGGTCGAGGCAGTGCAGAATTGGCCCAGACCTTCCTCAGCTACAGAGATTCGGAGTTTTCTCGGCTTGGCAGGTTATTATCGTCGGTTTGTTCAGGATTTCTCATCTATTGCTTCACCGTTGACTAAGTTGACACAGAAGAATGCTCCATTTGTGTGGTCTGATGAATGTGAAGAGAGCTTTTAGAAGCTCAAGGAGGCTTTGACCACAGCTCCAGTACTTGTGTTACCATCGGCCTCAGGGTCATATACGGTGTATTGTGATGCTTCCAGAGTTGGACTCGGTTGTGTGTTGATGCAGGAGGGTAGAGTTATTGCATATGCTTCTCGTCAGCTAAAGCCCCACGAGAAGAACTACCCTGTTCATGATTTGGAGTTAGCTGCTATTGTTCATGCCTTGAAGATTTGGAGGCATTATCTATATGGTGTATCTTGTGATGTATATACAGACCACCGCAGCCTTAAGCATTTGTTTAAGCAAAAAGATCTAAATTTGAGGCAGCGGAGATGGCTTGAATTGCTTAAAGACTATGATATTACTATCTTGTATCATCCCGGGAAAGCCAATGTAGTGGCTGATGCATTGAGCCGGAAGGCTATTAGTATGGGCAGTTTGGCGTATATTCCAGTTGGGGAGAGACCCCTAGCAGTTGATGTTCAGGCGTTAGCTAATCAGATGGTAAGGCTGGATATTTCTGAGCCCAATCGGGTGATGGCTTGCGTAATAGCTCGTTCTTCTTTATATGATCGTATTCAAGAGCGCTAGTATGATGATCCACACTTACTTGTCCTTAGGGACAGAGTTCAGCATGATGATGCTAGAGATGTCACTATTGATAGTGAGGGTGTATTGCGGATGCAGGGCCGGATATGTGTGCCCAATGTTGATGGCCTTCGTGAGTTGATATTGGAAGAGGCCCATAGCTCGCGGTATTCTATTCATCCAGGAGCCGCGAAGATGTATCGGGATTTGAAGCAGCATTACTGGTGGAGAAAGATGAAGAAAGATATTGTGAGCCATGTGGCTCGGTGTCTAAACTGTCAGCAGGTCAAGTATGAGCATCAGAGACCTGGTGGTGTGTTCCAGCGTATTGATATTCCCGAGTGGAAGTGGGAAAGGATTACTATGGACTTTGTTAGTGGACTCCCTCGGACAGCGAGGAAGTTTGATTCAGTTTGGGTGATTGTGGATAGACTGACTAAGTCAGCTCATTTCATCCCAGTGTGTACTACCTATACCTCGGAGCGGTTGGCAGAGATATTCATCCGTGAGATAGTGAGATTGCATGGAGTTCCTATTTCCATTATATCAGACAGAGGTACCCAGTTCACATCTCAGTTCTGGAGGACATTTCAGCGAGAGTTGGGTTCACAGGTAGAGTTGAGCACAGCATTTCATCCACAGACGGATGGGCAGTCTGAGCGTACTATTCAGATATTGGAGGACATGTTGCGTGCTTGTGTCATTGATTTTGGTGGTTCATGGGCTGATTATTTGCCTTTGGCGGAGTTTGCTTACAATAATAGCTATCAGTCCAGCATTCGGATGGCACCGTACGAAGCTTTATATGGGAGGCGGTGTAGGTCTCCAGTTGGTTGGTTCGAGCCCGGCGAGGCTAGGTTGTTAGGGACAGAGTTAGTCCAAGATGCCTTAGACAAGGTGAAGGTGATTCAGGAGAGACTTCGCACAGCTCGGTCGCGTCAGAAGAGTTATGCGGACCGGAAGGTCCGAGATGTGTCTTATTCAGTAGGTGAGAAGGTGTTGCTGAAGGTTTCGCCTATAAAGGGTGTTATGAGGTTTGGAAAGAAAGGGAAGTTGAGCCCAAGGTTCATTGGACCTTTTGAGGTGCTTAGGAAAGTTGGGGAGGTGGCTTATATGCTTGCTTTGCCACCCAGCTTATCGGGAGTTCACCCGGTGTTCCATGTATCTATGCTCCGGAAGTATGTCGGAGACCCGTCGCATGTGTTGGACTTCAGCACGATACAGCTAGATGAGGATTTGACTTATGATGTGGAACCAGTAGCCATTTTGGGTCGACAGGTTCGTAAGCTGAGATCTAAGGATATAGCTTCAGTGAAAGTGCAGTGGAGAGGTCGTCCCGTGGAGGAAGCAACTTGGGAGACCGAGCAGAAAATGCGGAGCAGATATCCACACTTGTTTGATACTCCAGGTATGTTTCTTAACCCGCTCGCGGACGAGCGTTTGTCTAAGTTGGGGAGAATGTAACGACCCGGCCCGTCGTTACGGGAATTACCACCCCGTTACCTTGCATTTACATATATTATGCTTTTAAAACAGTATTAGAGTATATCGGGAGAGTTAGAAGTGATTTGGATTGAAAATGAAACAAATAGCATGTTTGAAGAAAGCTTGAATATGAAAAGTCAACCAAGAGTTGACTATTGAGTTAGAGTGCTCGGAACCGGATTCTGATGATTCGACTAGTTCCGGGGGATCAATTATGACTTAGGAGAACAATCGGAATTGAATTCGGAGGTCCGGTGTAGTTTTAAGCTTGAATTGGCGAATGTCGAATTTTGGCGAAAACCGGATGGTAGGTGATATTTTGATCCGGGGTCGGAATGGAATTCCGACAATTTCTGTAGCTTCGTTATGTGATTTTGGATATGTCTGCAAATTTTCAAGTTATTCGGACATCGTTTGATCGGGTTTTGGGTTGAAGGTTAGTTTTGAAAGTTTTGAAGAAACTTAGGCTTGAATCCGTGGTTAATTGGTGATTTTGATGTTTAGGATGGTGTTTTTATGATTGGAACAAGTTCGAATAAGGAATTAGGATGTGTTGGTGTGTTTGAATGAGGTCCCGGGGCCTCGGGGTGTTTTCGGATGGTTAATCGGGAGAAAAATATGGAAAATTGCAGAACTGGTGCACTGCTTCTGTTGTTTCCGCTCCCGCGGAATTATGGGCGCAGGAGCGGGTGCGCTGAAGCGGACGAGGAGCGCAGAAGCGCTGGGGACCGCAGAAGCGGAACATTTTCCGCTGAAGCGGAACCGCTGGAGCGAAATGGGAGTCGCAGAAGCGGCCAAGGGCTGTGGGGTGAGGGATCGCAGAAGCGGAAGCTAAGCCGCTTAGGCGAGTCCGCAGAGGCGGACGCCTAGCCGCAGAAGCGGAAATATCCGCTGAAGCGACCCTTTGGTCGCGGATACGGACTCGTAGGAGCGGAAATTCTTCCGCAGAAGCGAAAATCGCTGTAAGTTAAGTGTATCAGAAGTTAGAAAAATTTCCGAACATTTCACACATTTGGGTCTCGGCTTTAGAGGCGATTTGGGCGATTTTGAAGAGAAATTCAAGGGAAATCATCAGGTAAGCAACTATGGACTTATACTATGATTAGTATTGGTATTATTATGCAATTATATCATGAAAATGGAAGAATTTTGGGGTGATTCATGGAAGATTTAACCCTAGGCTTGAACTTTAGAAAATCAAGGTTTTGAATGAGCAAATGGAGTCCGAATTTGGTAAAATTGATATTCTTAGACTCGTATTGAGATGAGGGTTCCGAATATGAGACTTTCGTAATTTTTCGAGAATCGTACCGAAAGTCGGGTTTTACCAACTTAGTGTAATTATGCGAATTTCATATAAATTGAAGTGGGTTATGATTCTTTGACCCGTATTTGATATAACTATTGTTATTTGACTAGATTCTACACACGAGGCAACGAAATTCAAAGGAAAAGGCATCGCGGACGATTCTACGACCGGCTAGAGGTGAGTAGTTTGTGTATATTGTAGCCTGAGGGTTCGAAACCCCGGCTTAGCACATTGTGACGCTAATAGGGCGTGGCTCGCACACCGTGGCAGGTGCGGGATTGATTGTGATTGGGGATTGAGACTTGGTCCATCCCGGAAATGAATAATATGTGGTTAGTGTTGGAAATACACTGTATTTGCTATATTTGTGGGTTGTAAGCCTTGTTTGGGGCCTTGTGCCGATCTGTAGCGTCCTTAGAGGACAATATTTATGTGATAGCTATAATTGCTTAAATCACTAATCTCAGTCCTGGAAATTGAAATCACACTTTTGAAATGCTAAGTCACCGCTTTTACAAATTTAATAAAGTTAAAGTATTTTTCATAAATTATGAATTGAGAACTGGAATTAAGGAAAATGAAATGTTTTGTGACTCAATTGCTTATTGTGGACTGAGCATGGGATCGGGCTGCACGCCGCAGTGGTTGATATGAGGTCGGGCTGCACGCCGCAGCAGTATTGCGCTTGGGCTGTAGGAGCCCCTCCGGAGTCTGTACACACCCCCAGTGAGCGCCGTCGACGTTAAATTGGATCGGGCTACACGCCGTAGCGGTTATGTGCATTGCATTGCATTTGTATTTGTTGAATTACTCTGTGGTAGTTGTGTTGGATTGTTGTTGCTAGTTCGTAGGAGATTCGGACTGTAGTGTAGCTTCATATCGTGGTATTTTGTGGATTTCTTACTGTCAGCTACATATATATATTTGTTACTCACTGAGTACTTAGTACTCACCCCTACTCCCTGCACCTTTTGTGTGCAGACTCAGGTACACAGGAGCAGTAGACGGACATCTCCAGCGTTTACATTGTCACATCGAGTCGCTGAGGTAGCTGCCTACGTTCGCAGAGCCTAGCTTCTCCTCTCATTCCAGTTGTTATTGTATATTTTGTATTCGGACTTGAGTACTTCTATATCGTACTCTCTATTTCCTATTGGGTTTTGTTAGAGGCTCTAGACTTGTGACTCCGGATCTTTGGGAGTGTCAGTATTTTGTTCAGTATTATTATTATTGGAGTTCTTAAACTCATATATTCTTCTTGGGTCGTCCATTTGGGGACTCGTATTTTGTTATAATTGAATTGTTGGTCTGGCTGGCCTAGCTTGATTGTTGGGCGCCATCACGACAGGTTTTGGGTCGTGACATTATGCATGAAGGATCATGCCGTGCCTTATTATTGATTATGCACGAAGGTTAATGTCGTGCCTTGTTATTGATTATGCATGAAGGATCATGTCGTGCCTTGTGATATTGATTATGCACGAAGGGTAATGCCGTGCCTTGTTATTGAACCATGCACGAAGGATCATGCCGTGCCATGGATGTGAGGATGAGAGTAAAAGCACGAAGGGTGATGTCGTGCACTTTATTTGCTTATTTGGTGAGGATGAGAGTAAAAGCACGAAGGGTGATATTGTGCAACTATTTGCTATTCCTTGTTGATCATTAATTGTTTCCATTATACTTTGGCTTCTTTTGTTGATTTAATAATTGTTGTTAACTGTGAGCTTCCCTCTTATGATATTTCTTGTTGGTTTTGTTTACTTGATATCTCTTGTTATCTTGTGGTGTACATATGTATATAGAACCGCACAGGTTTATGTGTGTGTTTGGCCCTAGGCTTGTCACTACTTCGCCGGGATAGGCCATGCACTTACCAGCACATGGGGTCGGATTGTGCTGATACTGCACTTCTGTGCGTTTTTGCACAGGTCCAGGTTTTGATCAGGAGCAGCAGCAGTAGAGTCTTGCGTGGGAGTTGAGCATTTCGAGACCGAGGTAGCTTGCAGGTATCCGCAGGCCCGATGTCTCTTCCACTTATTTATATTATTAGCTGTAGTCTCCTTGTTTCGAGACAAACAGATTTATGTTATTTTCCTTCAGACCTTTATGTGTAGTATTCAACAGTAGTTCGTGAGTTGGTGACTCCACGTCTTGGGTAGAGGATTTCAGTATTATTTTACCTTGGTACTGCTTATTTCTATTTTGATAAAGTCTTCCGCATTTATTTAATTAAGGTTATGGTTCTTGTTGGTAAATTTGAGTATGAAATATTGGTAAAAACAGGATAATGTTGAATATAGTGGCTTGCCTAGCTACCACGAGTAGGCGCCATCACGATCCCGATGTTGGGGGAAAATTCGGGTCGTGACTGTCACACCTCCCTTTTTACTACCCCAACACTTAAAAGCGTATAAATACGCTCGTAGGGTATACCCCGACGTTCAAATACCCGAGACAGATAAAATAACGTAAGGGAAGGAGTTTTTCCAATTAAAGGACAATCGATTCGGGGTTTTATTAGAGATTAATCAGAGTCGCCACTTGGAAATGATAATGGTGTTCCAAGTCACCAGTTAATCCCGAATCCGAGGAATTTTGACTCTTAAAAATGTCTGCGAAGCAGAGATCCGGATAAGGAACTCTGTTAACCCGGGAGAAGGTGTTAGGCATTCCCGGATTCCGTGGTTTTAGCACGGTCGCTCCACTGTCGTTCTCGACTCTTGTTTGACTTAATTACAGATTTTAACAACATACGTAGTGCTTTTTTACGTTAAGTATTATTTTACGGAATTTTGCAGTATCGCGAAAACACGCCTCGAGTCATACCGCAACCAGTACGCCTATGACTTTTGGTGTATTTCAGCTTTACCGAGATTTGGATTTGAGTCGCACCAAGTGCACACTCGTTCATAGGAGAATATATTAAAATCGTGCCCTAAGATGATGTCTATCGGCTTTTAAGTTTGGGAGAGACTATGGAATTCGCTATTAGCCTCTCCGGATCTACTATGTTATCTTATTACTAAGTAGGGGGCCCCGGTGTTTGAAATTGGGTGAGGCTCGTCCCAATTATTTATTAAGGTCAAGCCTATAATATTCTAAGTTTTCTACTTCGTTTGTCTCGAAGATCCTGATTAGTTCCATTTGTATTTAATCAAACAAGCTATAAACTTGCTCTCAAAGGATTGTCCCTAAACATTAGTTACACACTGGAGATAACTCCTCACGTTGTAGATTTGAGAATTCAATTTTTGATCATCATTAGTGAGAAAATGGTTAAATAGAAGAATCTATGTTATTACGGTAAAAGATGTAAATGCCAAGATGATTACGTTACAATTAAAACTAAGATGCTCCACACTTCTAAACTTTTGAAAATGTTCACGAAAATAAATCCAAATGAACTTCAAATCCTTGGCCTGACTATGTCATATTAAAGTCTATTTGCCCTAGATTAATTACCAATAACAAATAACCTATTCACAGCTTTTCTCATAGCCAAATGAAAACAAATATTCAGCAATCCTTTAAACCAATCTGACTTTCATAGCATACTTCAATATCCCAAAACACATCCAAACACCGAAATTTCCTAACCAAATTCTTGAAGGACTCATAGCAAATTACCAACACAACTCTGAATTCCAAAATCCTTATACAATTTATATTCCCAAATCAAATTAAAAAAAATGAAACTGATCATATCATAAGACAATTGTATAGTGAGGTACATTGTCACGACCCTAGTTCACCAATTGTGAACCTGTCGTGATGGCACCCAATCCCCACGACTAGGTAAGCCTAACACATTGCGAAATCTATAAGTTTTAATTACTTAAATAAGAAACAGCGGAAAATATCATAAAGATATGTAATCCGTGCCACTTGGCACATACATCCGTCACACAATGAATAAAACACTACCAAGATCCGGAACCCCACGGTAACACATACTAAAAGGGAAATACAACTGTGGCTCTATGTGTAAAGAGTATCTAACAATGAAATGAAGAAAAATGTCAACTAGTAATACTAGAATAGAAGGGAAGCCTCCGGATCCGCGGACGTAGCAGGATCATACCTCGAAGTCTCCCAGAAAGCTGCGGAATCACCTAGTACGAGCCTGCTCTGATGTACCTGGATCTGCACAACAAAAGTGTGCAGAAGAGTAGCATGAGTACACCACGGCGGTACTCGGTAAGTGCCAAGCCTAACCTCGATGGAGTAGTGACGAGGAAGGTCAGGGCCCTACTGAGAAACAATAATAATATGATGATAACAAAATAAACAGTTTAACAGATAACAACAAAATTTCCAAAATAACAACATTTACCGAAACTGTCTACAACCAAGCTAATAACAAATAACCAACTCAAATAAACAAATCCAGGATCTGTGGGAATTGAACCCCCAGTCCCATTCTCGGTACCCCTGGGTCTCCGGGAATCGAACCCGCAGCCCATGTCTCAATAATATCACAATAACTCAGGATCTCCGGGAATCGAACCCGCAGTCCCTACCAATAAATAACTCAGGATCTCGGGAATCGAACCCGCAGTCCCTACCAATAAATAACTCAGGATCTCGGGAATCGAACCCGCAGTCCCTACCAATAAATAACTCGGGATCTCGGGAATCGAACCCGCAGTCCCTACCAATAAATAACTCAGGATCTCGGGAATCGAACCCGTAGTCCCTACCAATAACCCGTAGTCCCTACCAATGTCACGTCGGGTCTCCGGGAATCGAACCCGCAGTCCACAAACACAGCCAATTAAGGAAATCCACAGAGAGAAATAATTATGCTCAACTATAACTTCACCGAAAAATAGTGCCAATAATTAACAAGGAATTCAAACAAGGCAGTTAGGCAACCAAACAGAGTTAAGTGCTACCTAATCATGCTCTTCTAACCACTACCGGGTAAAATATCAAATTAACAACCAAAGACAGGGATATCGCTAATCGAACATTTCTGAATAAAATACGTGTTCATCAACCAGCGCATGTACACGCCCGTCACCTCGCGTACAAGGCATTTCAACTATCACATAATATCCTAGGGGTGAAAATTCCCCCACACGAGGTTAGACAAGCCACTTACCTCAATTCCGGTACAAAACCGCTAAGTAATAACCCTCTTGCCACGAATGTCGGCCTCCACAAGTGTAGAATCTGATAAAAATCAATAGAATCACATCAAAATAGGCCAATTGGGCATTACCCAATCAAATTAACTCAAAATACACCAAAACCCACAAGTTGCCAAAACCCGACTTTCGGTACGCTTATCGAAAAATCACAAAAATTATATATTCGGGTTCCTTATCTCAATACGAGTCCGTGCATATAAAATTTATCGAAATCGGACTCCATTTGCCCATTCAAATCAAAGATTTTCTAACATTTAGGCCTAGGGCTCAAACCCACCTTTAATCTTCCAATTTCAGTGAGATAATCACGGATTTCATGATAAACCAACGAATTAAGGTCAAGAAACTTACCCCCGATGATTTCCCGATGATATCCCAACGTTTTCCCCTTCAAAAACCTCTCTTGGAGCTCAAAATGGCGTTTTTGTGTATGGGGGTCGCGGGTGTTATGTTCTGAACTTAAGCTCACTGCCAGACATTTTCCTTCATCGCGTTCGCGTGGCCTGTCACGCGTTCGCGATGCTCTAGCCCATTTACCCTTCGCGTTCGCGTGACGCCACTCGCGTCCGCGATGCACAGCCGGCTAAACCTTCGCGAACGCGGCGCCAGTCCACGCGTTCGCGATGACCTTATTTCCCATCCAACCCGCCTTGCTCTTCGCGAACGCGACACAGGGATCGCGAACGCGGTGCCTCCCCTTCTTCCACTACGCGAACGCGACGCCTTGGACGCGAACGCGATGCTCTGCAGCACCCAGCCTACGCGAACGCGAACAAGGCCCTCGCGAACGCGATGGCTTAAATCTTGCCCAGTGATCTGCAGTTTTTCTGCAGACTTTACATGTTCCAAATGCCCGCTTGATGGTCCGAATTCATCCCGAGGCTCCCGGGACCCCAACGAAAACCACCAACATACTCCAAAACACGATACGAACTTATTCCAATCATAAAAACACGTCTAACAACATCAAAACCCATAAATCACATCGATTCAAGCCTAAGTTTCTTCAAAACTTTCAAAACTAACATTCAATCCAAAACCCGGCCAAATGACGTCCAAATGTCCTGAAAATTTGCGGACATATCCAAAATCACATAATGAAGCTACAGAAATTGTCGGAATTCCATTCCGACCCCCGGATCAAAATCTCACCTATCGTTCGGATTCACCAAAATTTCAACCTTCGGCATTTCAAGCCTAATTGAGCTACGGACCTCCAAAATATATTCCGAACGCGCTCCCAACCCCGAAATCACCTAACGGAGCTAATGGAACCATCGGATTTCCGTTCCGAGATCGTCTTAACACTGTTCCGGCTATGGACCGTTTTCTAGTTTCAAAGCTCTTATTTGGGGACTAAGTGTCCCAAAATGCTCAATTTTCGGAACCAACTCTCCCGGCAACCCACAATAGCAGAAATGAACTTAGGGGAACAGTTAAATTAGGGATAGGGCGTAATTTTCTAAAACGACCGGTCGGGTCGTTACATCTTCCCACACTTAAAGATTCGTTCGTCCTCGAACGAGCATAGAAAACATACCCGGAGTAGTGAAAAGATGAGGGTACTGGCTGCGCATATCCTGCTCGGTCTCCCAAGTCGCCTCCTCGACCGGCTGGCCCCGCCACCGAACCTTTACCGAAGCGATGTTCTTTGACCTTAGCTTTCTGACTTGCCTGTCTAGAATGGCTACTGGCTCCTCAACATAAGAAAGATCCTTGTCTAGCTGAACAGATGTGAAATCCAACACGTGCGACGGGTCACCATGGTATCTCCGGAGCATGGAGACATGAAATACGGAGTGAACTCCGGCTAAGCTGGGAGGTAAGGCCAACTCATAAGCAACCTCCCCAACACGCCTCAAAATCTCAAAAGGGCCAATAAATCTAGGACTCAGCTTTCCCTTTCTTCCCAAACCTCATAACGCCCTTCATGGGCGAGACTCGAAGCAGAACCCGCTCACCCACCATAAAAGCCACATCGCGAACCTTCTTGTCCGCGTAACTCTTCTGTCTAGACTGGGCCGCACGAAGTCTGTCCTGAATCACCTTGACCTTGTCCATAGCCTCCTGAACCATATCAGTACCTAGTAACCTGGCCTCGCCCGGCTCAAACCAACCCACGGGAGACCTGCACCTCCTACCATATAGGGCCTCGTACGGTGCCATCTGAATACTAGACTGGTAGCTGTTGTTATAAGCAAACTCCGCCCGTGGCAAGAAGTGATCCCATGAACCTCCAAACTCAATCACGCACGCACGGAGCATATCCTCCAAAATCTGAATAGTGCGCTCGGACTGCCCATCAGTCTGGGGGTGAAAGGCTGTGCTCAGCTCCACCCGAGTACCTAACTCCTCCTGTACGGCTCTCCAGAACCGTGAAGTGAACTGAGTGCCTCTATCTGAAATGATGGAAACTGGAATACCATGCAGCCGAACTACCTCCTTGATATAGATCTCCGCCAGTCGCTCCGATGAATAAGTAGTGCTCACCGGTATAAAATGGGCGGACTTGGTCAGCCGATCCACAATAACCCAAATAGAATCAAACTTCCTAATAGTCCGTGGAAGCCCAGATACAAAGTCCATGGTGATGCGCTCCCATTTCCACTCTGGAATCTCAATCCGCTGCATCAATCCACCCGGACGCTGATGCTCATACTTCACCTGCTGGCAGTTGAGGCATCTAGAAACATAATCAACTATATCCCTCTTCATCCGCCTCCACCGGTAATGCTGTTTCAAGTCCTGATACATCTTCGCGGCACCCGGATGGATGGAATACCGCGAACTATGGGCCTCTGCTAGAATCAGCTCTCGAAGATCATCTACATTGGGCACACAGATACGCCTCTGCATCCTCATAACTCCATCGTCCCCAATGGTAACATCTCGAGCATCACCACGCCGAACTCTATCCTGGAGGACAAGCAAATGAGGGTCGTCGAACTGACGCTCCCTGATACGGTCAAATAGAGAAGACCGAGAAACCACACAAGCCTAAACCCGGCTGGGCTCCGAAAGGTCCAGTCTAACAAACTGCCTGGCTAAAGCCTGAACATCCATCGCCATAGGCCTCTCCGAAGCTGGTAGATACGCCAAACTCCCCAAACTCTCTGCCCGACGACTCAAGGCATCGCAACCACATTAGCCTTGCCCGGATGATAGAGAATAGTAATATCATAGTCCTTCAGTAGCTCCAACCATCTCCTCTGATGCATATTCAGGTCCTTCTGCTTAAGCAAGTGCTACAAGCTCCGGTGATCGGTGTAGATCTCACAAGGAACCCCATATAAATAATGATGCCAAATTTTCAAGGCGTGAACAATGGCAACTAGCTCCAAATCATGAACAGGGTAATTCTTCTCATGCACCTTCAGCTGTCTCGACGCGTAGGCAATCACCCTACCGTCCTGCATCAATACCGCACCGAGTCCAACTCGTGAGGCATCACAATATACAGTATAGGACCCCGAACCCGTAGGCAACATCAATATAGGGGCCGAAGTCAAAGCTGTCTTGAGCTTCTGAAAGCTCGCCTCACACTCGTCTGTCCACTGAAAAGGGGCACCCTTTGGGTCAATCTAGTCATAGGTGCTGCAATCGAAGAGAACCCTCTACGAAACGACGGTAGTAGCCCGCCAAACCAAGGAAACCGCGAATCTCAGTAGCGGAGGAGGGTCTGGGCCAACTTCGCACGGCCTCCACCTTCCTCGGATCTACTCGAATACCATCACTCGACACTACGTGGCCCAAAAATGCCACCGAACTCAACCAAAATTCACATTTAGAGAACTTGGCATAAAGCTGCTTCTCCCTCAGGATCCGAAGCACTATCCTCAAATGCTGCTCGTGCTCTTCCCGCTCCGAGAATATACTAGAATATCATCAATGAAGACAATCACGAACGAGTCCAGATAAGGCCTCTGAACACACTGTGCATCAAATGCATAAATGTTGCTGGAGCATTAGTCAACCCAAAAGACATCACGAGGAACTCATAGTGACCATACCAGGTCCTGAAGGCAGTCTTCGGGATATCTGGCTCCCGAATCTTCAGCTGGTGATACCCAGAGTGCAAATCAATCTTAGAAAACACATGTGCGCCCTGTAACTGGTCAAATAAGTCATCAATACGGGGCAAAGGATACCGGTTCTTCACTGTAACCTTATTCAGCTGACGATAGTCAATACACATACGCATAGAACCGTCCTTTTTCTTCACAACAATATAGGAGCACCCCAAGGCGAAACACTGGGTCGAATAAAACCCTTGCCCAATAACTCCTGTAACTGATCCTTCAACTCCTTTAATTCGGGAGGAGCCATACGGTACGGTGGAATAGAAATGGGCTGAGTGCCCGGCAACAAGTCAATAGCAAAGTCAATGTCTCTGTCAGGCGGCATGCCCGGAAGATCAGCTGGAAATACATCAGCAAAGTCATGTACCACAGGAACAGAATCAATAGAGGGAGGGTCAATACTGACGTCCCGCACATAGGCAAGATAAGCAGCACACCCCTTCTCAACCATACGCTGAGCTCTGAGAAAAGAAATAACACGGCTAGGGGTGTGATCTAGAGTACCACTCCACTCAATACGTGGAATGCCCGGCATAGCCAGCGTCACGGTCTTGGCGTGACAATCAAGAATAGCATAATGGGGCGACAACCAGTCCATGC
This sequence comes from Nicotiana noctiflora, assembly GCA_032618575.1. NCBI lineage: Eukaryota > Viridiplantae > Streptophyta > Magnoliopsida > Solanales > Solanaceae > Nicotiana > Nicotiana noctiflora. The sequence goes on along the minus strand of JASVEL010011506.1, from coordinate 10,911 downwards.
CCAGGAATAATATCAAAATCGACCATCCCAAGCAGCAATAGATCCGCTCTGGTCTCAAAATCACAAATGGTAATCAAACACGACCGATATACGCGGTCCACAGCCAAAGAATCACCCACCGGAGTGGAAACATAAATGGGGGCACTCAAAGAATCCCGAGGCACACCCAAATGAGAAGCAAAGTAAGAAGACACATATGAAAAAGTGGAACCAGGGTCGAATAGAACCGATGCCTCCCTGTGACTAACCAGAATAATACCTGTGATAACAGAATCAGATGCAACAGCCGCAGCGCGATCAGGAATAGCATAGAATCTGGCCTGTCCCCCTCTCGAGGGCGGCCTCTAGAACCCTGACCCCCGCCCCTGGCTGGCTGGGCAGGTGGAATAGCAGCTGGAGCTGGAATGATAGCCTGCTGACCCTGAGAACCACGCTGATGCTGCGAAGACTGGTGAGGTGCTCCCCTCCTACGCCTGGGGCACTCCCTAACCAGGTGGCGAGTATCCCCGCACTCAAAACAAGCTCCGAGAGGACGCGGTGGCTGTGACTGACCGGCCTCAACCCCACTAGTCTGACCCCTGGAAGGACCCCGTGCAGGAGGTGCACTGGAAACTGGGGGAGCATAATAAGGCTCCTGTGGTGCTGGAAGACCTGGAGTGCTACCGGCTGCGGGCAATGCTGAGTGAACTGGACGACCGGAATATCCCCTGCCAAAACGACCGGCTGCTGAAGTGCGGGCACCAGAGAAATGGCCCGACTCACGAGACCTCTTGGCCTCTCTATCTCCACGCTCTCTGGGGAGCATACTCTCGATCCTCCTGGCAATGCTAACTGCCTGCTGATAAGATATATCTGTCTCCAACTCTCTGGCCATGCTGGATCGGATAGGCGGAATCAAGCCCTCAATAAATCTCCGCACTCTCTCCCGAACCGTGGCTACCAAGGCCGGTGCATGCCTGGCCAGACGGGTGAAACTGATGGCATACTCCGATACTGACATGGAGCCCTGTCGCAACCGCTCAAACTCCGAGCGCCAAGAATCCCTAAGGCTCTGTGGAACAAACTCCTTCAAAAACAAGTCCAAAAACTGCATCCAAGTCAATGAAGCAGACTCTCTGGACTATCCAACTCATACGTGCGCCACCAATCATAAGCGGCCCCACGAAACTGAAAAGCAGTGAAGGAAACCCCGCTGGTCTCCACAATCCCCATAGTACGAAGTATACGATGACACTCCTCCAAAAAACCGAATGCATCATTGTAGCCAAACCACTGAACACTAGAGGATCATATTTCTTGAACCTCTCCAATCTACGCCGCTCGTCCTCGGAGGCAGCTGGCCAACCTCCGGGTTGTGCTGGGGCGGCAGGAGGCATAACAAAAATCTCTGGAACCTGTCCCACTGGCACTCGCTGCTCAGGTGTAGCGGCTGCAGGAGTCTGGGCCCCTCCCCCGGCCTGAGATGTAGATGGAGTGAGAGGGAGCAACCCTGCCTGAGCTAAAGTGATATACATACTCATGAACTGGGCCAGGGTCTCCTGGAGTGCTGGAGTAGTAGCAGCTGTAGTCGGTGTACCAGGTGCCTGCGCTCCAACCTGATCCACCGGTGGCACCTCAGCGGCAGTGCGCGCGGGTGCTGTGGCTGCACCTCGGGCGCGTCCTCGTCCTCTACCTCGGCCCCGGCCTCTGACGGCGGCAATATGGGGCGCGTGTGCCTGAGACTCATGAGTAGAACGTTTCCTCACCATCTGTGAGAGAATAAAAGAAAAAAGTTTAGATTTGGTGTAAAAATATCGCATGACAAGGAATTCAAAAGAAATGAAGAGTTTCCTAAACAGTTACATAGCCCCTCGTAGATAAATACGTACGTCTCCGTATCGATCAGCGATACGCTATATGTATAACTGGCATGTGTCCCATGAATCCTATGAACCTAGAGCTTTGATACCAACTTGTCACGACCTTAGTTCACCAATCGTGAACCTTGTCGTGATGGCACCCAGTCCCCACGACTAGGTAAGCCTAACACATTGCGAAAATCTATAAGTTTTAATTACTTAAATAAGAAACAGCAGAAAATAACATAAAGATATGTAATCCGTGCCACTTGGCACATACATCCGTCACACAATAAATAAACACTACCAAGATCCGGAACCCCACGGTAACACAGACTAAAAGGGAAATACAACTGTGGCTCTATGTGTAAAGAGTATCTAACAACGAAATGAAGAAAAATGTCAACTAGTAATACTAGAATAGAAGGGAAGCCTCCGGATCCGCGGACGTAGCAGGATCATACCTCGAAGTCTCCCAGAAAGCTGCAGAATCACCTAGTACGAGCCTGCTCTGATGTACCTGGATCCGCACAACAAAAGTGTGCAGAAGAGTAGCATGAGTACACCACGGCGGTACTCAGTAAGTGCCAAGCCTAACCTCGATGGAGTAGTGACGAGGAAGGTCGTGGCCCTACTGAGAGAACAATAACAAAAAGACAATAACAATAATAAGCAGCTCAAATAATAATAAATCCGAAATAGCAATAATAAAGTGATTACTGCAACCGGCAAAAATTAAGCTAATAACAAGTAACAAAACTAAATCAACAAGTCCAGGACCTGTGGGAATTTAACCCACAGTCCTACTCTATAACCAACAATCCAGGAGCTACGGGAATTTAACCCGCAGTCCCAATAATAGTATCTCTGGGTCTCCGGGAATCGAACCCGCAGCCCATGCCTCAATAAATAACTCAGGATCTCGGAATCGAACCCGCAGTCCCTACCAATAAATAACTCAGGATCTCGGGAATCGAACCCGCAGTCCCTACCAATAAATAACTCGGGATCTCGGGAATCGAACCCGCAGTCCCTACCAATAAATAACTCAGGATCTCGGGAATCGAACCCGTAGTCCCTACCAATATCACGTCGGGTCTCTGGGAATCGAACCCACAGCCCTGGGTCTCCGGGAATCGAACCCGCAGTCCACAAACACAACCAATTAAGGAAATCCACAGAGAGAAATAATTATGCTCAACTATAACTTCACCGAAAAATAGTGCCAATAATTAACAAGGAATTCAAACAAGGCAGTTAGGCAACCAAACAGCTAAGTGCTACCTAATCATGCTCTTCTAACCACTACCGGGTAAAATATCAAATTAACAACCAAAGACAGGGATATCGCTAATCGAACATTTCTGAATAAAATACGTGTTCATCAACCAGCGCATGTACACGCCCGTCACCTCGCGTACAAGGCATTTCAACTATCACATAATATCCTAGGGGTGAAAATTCCCCCACACGAGGTTAGACAAGCCACTTACCTCAATTCCGGTACAAAACCGCTAAGTAATAACCCTCTTGCCACGAATGTCGGCCTCCACAAGTGTAGAATCTGATAAAAATCAATAGAATCACATCAAAATAGGCCAATTGGGCATTACCCAATCAAATTAACTCAAAATACACCAAAACCCACAAGTTGCCAAAACCCGACTTTCGGTACGCTTATCGAAAAATCACAAAAATTATATATTCGGGTTCCTTATCTCAATACGAGTCCGTGCATATAAAATTTATCGAAATCGGACTCCATTTGCCCATTCAAATCAAAGATTTTCTAACATTTAGGCCTAGGGCTCAAACCCACCTTTAATCTTCCAATTTCAGTGAGATAATCACGGATTTCATGATAAACCAACGAATTAAGGTCAAGAAACTTACCCCCGATGATTTCCCGATGATATCCCAACGTTTTCCCCTTCAAAAACCTCTCTTGGAGCTCAAAAATGGCGTTTTTGTGTATGGGGGTCGCGGGTGTTATGTTCTGAACTTAAGCTCACTGCCAGACATTTTCCTTCATCGCGTTCGCGTGGCCTGTCACGCGTTCGCGATGCTCTAGCCCATTTACCCTTCGCGTTCGCGTGACGCCACTCGCGTCCGCGATGCACAGCCGGCTAAACCTTCGCGAACGCGGCCGCCAGTCCACGCGTTCGCGATGACCTTATTTCCCATCCAACCCGCCTTGCTCTTCGCGAACGCGACACAGGGATCGCGAACGCGGTGCCTCCCCTTCTTCCACTACGCGAACGCGACGCCTTGGACGCGAACGCGATGCTCTGCAGCACCCGGCCTACGCGAACGCGAACAAGGCCCTCGCGAACGCGATGGCTTAAATCTTGCCCAGTGATCTGCAGCTTTTCTGCAGACTTTACATGTTCCAAAGTGCCGGATGATGGTCCGAATTCATCCCGAGGCCTCCGGGACCCCAACGAAAACCACCAACATACTCCAAAACACGATACGAACTTATTCCAATCATAAAAACACGTCTAACAACATCAAAACCCATAAATCACATCGATTCAAGCCTAAGTTTCTTCAAAACTTTCAAAACTAACATTCAATCCAAAACCCGGCCAAATGACGTCCAAATGTCCTGAAAATTTGCGGACATATCCAAAATCACATAATGAAGCTACAGAAATTGTCGGAATTCCATTCCGACCCCGGATCAAAATCTCACCTATCGTTCGGATTCACCAAAATTTCAACCTTCGGCATTTCAAGCCTAATTGAGCTACGGACCTCCAAAATATATTCCGAACGCGCTCCCAACCCCGAAATCACCTAACGGAGCTAATGGAACCATCGGATTTCCGTTCCGAGATCGTCTTAACACTGTTCCGGCTATGGACCGTTTTTTAGTTTCAAAGCTCTTATTTGGGGACTAAGTGTCCCAAAATGCTCAAATTTTCGGAACCAACTCTCCCGGCAACCCACAATAGCAGAAATGAACTTAGGGGAACAGTTAAATTAGGGATAGGGGCGTAATTTTCTAAAACGACCGGTCGGGTCGTTACATACATGAGCCAGAATACACAAATAACTCGTATAAGAACCTAACCCAATTCAACATTTAAATGCTACAATACCAAACAAGCTATCGATTCCGAAACAATAATATCAATTACAATCCAAACTCAATTATATTGATTAACCAACAGAAAATAGAAAATAAGCTAATTAAAAAGCAATACACAGCAGATCCTTCACACATAGGCTTCAATCTCATTTCCATTTTCAAGCTGTAGTCTTACATGGTGAAATTTAGAAGTAAGTACCTGAAAATTGAAATTGTGAGTAGACGTAGAGGGAATCAGCAGCAAACACAGCAACAACAGGCAAATTCCAGCAGTAAACAGCAGTGACAATCAAACCCAGGAGAAGATTTTCAGAATTTCCAGTTGTTGCAAAAACCCAATTTCACATTAAGACTGTTCTTCACTGATTTATGATGAATCTACCACTGTTTTGGGATTTTTGGAGACAATTTGAAGATAAAAGAGAGGAAAAATGAATCTGAAATATTGATTTCAGATCTGAAAATTAACTGTTATTTTTTGGGATTTTTCTATGGTTTCTATGGCTTAAAAATGCTAAATAAGACCCTAAAATCAGATTCCACCCCCATTATTCAAGCTGAAATTACCTATTTATAGGCCCAAAAGAGAAAAAATCTGAAAATTACTATTTCACTAAAACCCCTTCAATTGTTAGCTTGTTGCACAAGTTAGTGCAATTATTCTAGTGAAAGCTACACTAAAACCCCTTCTAGAATAGTCTACCATGTTCCATTTCCCTTGTATTACCTATTGTGCCTGCATTTCCTTTTATTATTAACTAAGATACCCTTTGTTATGCCCAAATTACCCTAAAAGCTCTATATTTATAACAACTATGCCAATTCCTATCCCAATTGTACCCTTTCTTCTTTTAAGCTTATTACCACTATACCAATTCTTATTCCCCATTTACCCCTACTTCTTAAGGCTAATTACATTCCTAAATTCTGCAATTTATCCCTATTTTAACTCATTTTCAGATTGTATTTATCAAATAGCCACAATTAAGTGACTATTGCTCAATTAGCCAATTGGCCCTTTCACTACTTTAAATTCAAATTAATTCAATTAATTAGAACCACATTACATCAATAGCTAATCTTAGATAATCTTACAAACATAGCCACTTTTGATCTATTACCCAATTAACAAGACTCGGGAAACAATTTGATAAATGGTGAGTCTTATTAATTGAAGTAATTAACCGAAATTGAATCTATCAAGTAATCGCCTTAGGTTGCTATGAATCGTGCGATTTCAACTATCGACTTAATTGAATCTAAACTTAGTCTAAGAGACAGCTTTCCTAATCGAACTAACAGCTATAACCAATCAAACCATATTGAATCAATATCAAATACACTAATCAATCAACTAATCCACTTGGACTTTCAAAAGTAGGATCAACACAGGTTCAAATATTTTCCATTATCAACGGGTTAATTAATCAAGACTTAATGAAATCATAAAAAACCAACAAATTAACAGAAATCAAAAAAAGGCCATTTTCCTTAAATCTAACAACTTAACAGATTTGCAACATATTCACAGTGCATTAAATCGACTTGTCAATTAATAATCAAATGGCAGAATACTTATTCATCCTAATATTAACAGAAAAACTAATTCATACTACTAAGTAAACCTAATTAATCTATTATCAAAATGAAACTAAAATCATACTAAAATTATCAAAATCTATGCATCCTTAAAACTAATTATGAATCTGTTTTTTTAGTTATATAAAGAAAACAACAAAAAGCAGACAAACAAATAAAAACAGAGAAACAGAGAAAAAGACTTAGCCGTTATTTTTCTTTTTTTTTCTGTTTTCTTGTTATTTTCTCTTTTTTTTTCTATTAATCATTCTATCAAACGAATTATTCTAAAAATCAGAAAGAAAGAAGACGCAAATCATAAAAAAAACAGAAATAGAATTAATTAAAAGAACAAAAAGAAAACTTAGCTAACTGCCGTTATTCTCTCTTTTTTTCTGTTTTCTTTTTCTTGTTTCTTCTTTTCCTTGAATCTTTTCGAGTCTCGACATTCCGGCCTCATTTTCTTGAATTTTCGGCAACTTTGGAATTTTCCAGCATCATTTTGACTCAAAATTATTGTCACGGACATGTGGGGGTTAAAAGAATGGTGATATGTGTGTTTTACGGGTTTTTGGAGGCGGCGCCGCCATGGGAGAGGGTGGCGGCGCAAGCTAGGGTTTGATATTTGAGGAGCTACGGTGATCTTTGAAGGAAACTATTAACGGGGTAGTGATGAGGAGGGTTAGGGGAGCGTTTTGGTGCTATTTTTGGCCGGAGAAGAGGCCGGCCGCCGCCGTGGGAGGCGGAACCCTAGCGGCGGCGCCTTGTTGAAGAAAGAGAGAGAGTGGCGGTTTAGAGAGAGGGAGAGACAGGAGGTGCGTGTGTGTTTGTTCAGTTAAGGTTGTCTTTAATGTGTTTGGGTATATGAAATTATGAAAAATTACCAGAGCCGTTGGATTGGATTAAATTTCACGGCTGAGATTAAAACATCAAATAAAAAGGGGGGGGGGACCGGGTGAGCTGGGGCGTGTGGGCCACTGGGCCAGCATGTGCATTTCATTTGGGCTACTGGGGCTGGCAACCGAGTTGGGTCTTATTTGGCCCAATTCCTTTCATTCTTCTTTTTCTCTTGTTTTCTTTATGATAAGTTGTATTTTGTATTTTATTCTTTTTGTATTTTTTTTTTGTGTATTTTTTTTTTGTATTATTCTACTTTGTAATTATTTGGAACTAATTAAAACTAACTAATTACCTTCTTTTTTGGCAATTTTCAATTTAAAAAGCTAACTAATTTTTTTTATTTTTTCTTTAATTAATAAAAATGAATTAATTTCCTAAAGATGCAATTTTTTTTTATATTTTCATTTATCACACGCAAATAACATGCAAACAACTAACACAAAATTCACACAAAGTTTAAAAAATAAGGAAAACTCATTTATTTTGAATTTTATAGGAATAACTCATGTGTAGGGTAAAAATCACGTGCTCACAGCTGCCCCTCTTTGCTCGGGGACACGAAGAGTTTCCGTGCAAAGATAAGTGAGCAATTATGAACGATTTTTACCCATTCGAGTATTCCATTGTGAAGCATTTTGAAAAGCTTTGACCGCACCCTGCTTCAGAAGTTGCCTACATATCCTGGGCTAAACAGGAATCAGGTCAGTGTAGTTCGGGAAGGTCTGGTAGCTGGGACTACCAAGGACTGTGATCTCACTGTTGTTGCTGTTGTTACTGCCGTCATTGTTGACTGACCCCTTATTACACCATGGTAAAAATAAAAGAAGCTAGCCTAAGCTACAGCCTATGAATCACAAAAAATCCTATCTATGTCTTCCAACTTGTTTTTGTATTTTCTTGATCTTGTGTCTTGTATTCCTTGCAATGACATCCTTGTTATTGCATTCAACTTGTATCTTCTCTCCAATGGCATTCTTGTTATTGCCTTGAACTTGTTCAACTTTCACCGACATTCTTGTTATTGCCTTGACTTGTTCAACCTCTTCAATATGAAATATTTCATCCATTCTCCAGGTGGACCCCTGCTTGTGATTAAATAAACAACCAAAGAAAGATTTTTCTGCCCCAGTATGGTGACTGGGCACATCATGTTATTGAATGTCCGAATTTTTTTTCATTTTTTTTTCTTCTCTTTTTTTTTCATATTTTTTATTTTCTTCTTTTTCTTTTTCCTTTTTTTTTTCTTTTTAAATGCAGATATGTATGAAATGCGATGCAGAAAAATATTCCCGTATTTGAAGGTGGGCACCTAACAGAAATTAAACATGCAATGCAGAAATGTATTCCCGTATTAGAAGGTGGGCGCCTAACAGAAATTAAACGTGCAATGCGAAATGTATTCCCGTATTAGAAGGTGGGCACCTAACAGAATTAAACGTGCAATGCAAATGCATAAAAGTATTCCCGTATTAGAAGGTGGGCACCTAACTGAATTTAAACGTGCAATGCGATGCAGAAAATATTCCCGTATTAGAAGGTGGGCACCTAACAGAATTTAAACGTGCAATGCGATGCAGAAAATATTCCCGTATTAGAAGGTGGGCGCCTAACAGAAATTAAATTGCCATTCCATTCTTCAGGCGGGCACCTGACTCCAACAACAAACTTTGAAAATAAATCGCCATTCCATTCTCCAGGCGGGCACCCTGACTTTAACAAAAACTTTAAAAAATAAATTGCCATACCATTCTTCGGGCGGGCACCCCGACTTCAACAACAATTTAAAACTTCAACTAAAACTTAAAGTAAAATGCCATTCCATTTTCCAGGCGGGCATCCTGACTTCAACAACAAACTTTTAACCTCAATTAAACTTAAAGTAAAATGCCATTCCATTCTTCAGGCGGGCACCCTGACTTCAACAACAAACTTTAAAAATAAATTGCCATACCATTCTTCGGGCGGGCACCCCGACTTCAACAATAATTTAAAACTTCAACTAAAACTTAAAATAAATCGCCATACCATTCTTCGGGCGGGCACCCCGATTTCAACAACAATTTAAAACTTCAATTAAAAACTTAAAGTAAAATGCCATTCCATTCTTTAGGCGGGCACCCTGACTCCAACAACAAACTTCGAAAATAAATCGCCATTCCATTCTCCAGGCGGGCACCCTGACTTCAACAAAAACTTTAAAAAAAATAAATTGCCATACCATTCTTCGGGCGGGCACCCCGACTTCAACAACAATTTAAAACTTCAACTAAAACTTAAAGTAAAATGCCATTCCATTTTCCAGGCGGACTTCAACAACAAACTTTGAACCTCAATTAAACTTAAAGTAAATTGCCATTCCATTCTTCAGGCGGGCACCCTGACTTCAACAACAATTTTTTTTAAAAAATAAATTGCCATACCATTCTTCGGGCGGGCACCCCGACTTCAACAACAAACTTTAAAAATAAATTGCCATACCATTCTTCGGGCGGGCACCCCGACTTCAACAACAATTTAAAACTTCAACTAAAACTTAAAATAAATCGCCATACCATTCTTCGGGCGGGCACCCCGATTTCAACAACAATTTAAAACTTCAATTAAAAACTTAAAGTAAAATGCCATTCCATTCTCCAGGCGGGCACCCTGACTTCAACAATAAACATTAAAAATAAATTGCCATTCCATTCTCCAGGCGGGCACCCCGATTTCAACCATGATTTAAAACTTCCTCTTTTTGGTATTTTCTTTTACCAATTGTCTTTCATCTGTGAATTTCTCTACTTATCGTCAAACATTCCTCTGTTTTGGGTGTTTTCTATTTTTCCACATTGGTCACATTCGCTTTAAAGTGAATAATGACACTTTGTTCCTGTAAAATTTATTAGATATAAACTGCTGGCAACTGGCATCTGCCGTCCCTGCTTCTTATTGCTTCCTTCTTTTTCTCATGCTGCATAACTTTTAATTGCTTATCCCTTGCAGACTCTTTTTGTATTTTCTCACTTTTCTATTTTTTGTTTTGTTTTGTTTTCCTTTGGCCAGGTTTTGCCAAGCTTCCTTATTTCCTTCCCAATTCTTCCTTTCTGATCCAGTGTTGTTTCAACTTTCATTATCAGGAGTTGGTAGTTAGCTCTCAAGAGATAAACAATGAAATGCAGAAAAATGAAAGAAAGGTGAGGGTATTTTGGAGAAATGATAGAACTTATCTGGGTATTTGCTGGCTGATTCCGCTGACCATGCCATGTATTTAAACTCTGACCCAGTTCGTTCCAATCATTATTCTGTCTCCGAATTATTTTCAACCCAAACCAATACTATTTTTTGTTGCTTTTCTCTTTTCTGGTAGTCCTCACGATCGCCCTACGGTGCCTCGAAAGGTTTTCACCCATAAGACTCTCTCATTTATTCTCTCAACGTCACAGTCATCTCACAGTGCCGATTAGGGTTTTCACTGATGAGACTCTCTTATTTTATTTCTCTCAAACTCACAGTCGCCTC